>CAUYLG010015352.1:0-74590 GCA_963573385.1 Cacajao melanocephalus
CAGGGTCTCAGTCTGTCTGCTGCCCAGGCTAAAGTGCAGTGGTATGATCTCGGCTCACTGCAACCTCCACCTCCTTAGCTCAAATGGTTCTCCTGCCTCAGCCTCCCAAACAGCTGGGACTTTTGGTGTCCACCACCTTGGCTTGCTTATTTTTTAATTTTTTTTTTTTTTTTTTTTTTTTTTTTTTTTTTTTTTTTTACAGGAACTAACAGCAACATTCTTTTCAGAGAAGATACTTCAGGGCAGTAGCTGTCAAATGGTGATCAACTCAACTCTTAGAATTCTGCAAATGTGCCCCAAGAGTCACTGTGGCAATATGTTATATAGGTAAACTTCTGGTCCACTGCCAGAGGGTTCCAATTTCTCTACATCCTTGCCGAAATTTGTTATTTGACTTTTTGACTGTAGCCATTCTAGTAAATGTGGTGTTTTCTTGTGGCTTTGATTTCCTAGATGGTTAATGATACTGAACAACTTTTCATGTGCGTACTGGTTATTTCCACATCATCTTTGGAGAAATGTTTATTCAGATCCTTTAAGCCCATTAAAAATGGATTATTTGTATTTTATTACTGAGTTGTAAGAGTTCTTTTTATAGTCTAGATAGACTTTTATAGTCTAGATAGAAGTCCCTTACCAAATATATGATTAGCAAATATTTTCTCCCATTCCGCAAATATATAATTAGCAAATAGTTTCTCTGATTCTGATTCTGTGGGTTGTCTTTTTACTTTGTGGGTGATGTCCTTTGAAGCACAAAAGCTTTAACACTTTTAAAGTTCAATTTATCTATTCTTTTCCTTTTTGGTTTTTGTGATTTGGAGTCATATCTAAAAAAACCACTGCTTAATCAAAGATCATGAACATTTTCTCCTGTAGTATCTTCAAGGAGTTTTATAGTTTTAGCTCTTATATTTAGGTCTTTGATCCATTTTGAGTTACATATGACATGATTTAGGCATCTTCCTTCATTCTTTTGCATGTGAATATCCAGTCATCCTAGCATTATTCCCTGAAAACACTATTCTTTCCTCCACTGAATGGTCTAGGCTACCTTGTCAAAAATCAGTTGACTATCAACAGGAGAGTTAGTACCTGAACTCTCAATTCTATTTCATTGATCCATATGTCTATCCTTATGCCAGCATCATATTGTCTTGATTACTGTTGCTTTGTCATAAATTTTTATATTGACGAAAGTTCAACATTTTTCTTCTAATAAAATAGATCTATCGGTAGCCCCCAACAAATAATTCAAAAAAATATAGGGCAGTCAATACAGGATTGGCTTTTGAAGCTCTTAACATTTTTAGAGAATCATATATGGGTCACTAACCACACAGAACTTATAAAGAGAAACACTGGGAATAATGAATCTTAGAGGAGAAAAGGAGAATTGAAAGTATCTTTCAATGCAGCTTTAACAATTGGTTCATCTATTACAAAAAGCTAAAATTTCAGCCATAATAAATTTAACTGTAACCTATTAATAACAGTCCTAACTGATTTCATGAAGACTGGTTCTGTAAACCTTTCCTGTGGCTGAGGAAAGTCAATAGTGAATCCTGACTGAATAGAGCAAGGTGAATAGAGCAAAGCAGTGGGATACACACATCCTTCTGTTAGTCTGCCATCTGAAAACAACCCCAGTGCTTCAAGAAGCATCTCACTATCAACTTTGTAGTTTTAGCAAGGTCTTATTTACCTGAGGAATAAGCTGCTGGGGCAAACTGTGTTATCAACTGGGCAGAAGAATAAGTCTGTGGAACATACACCCTTCCAAAGTCTGCCAGATGATAAATAGGATATTGGAGCATTCTATTACATCCTCCCTTCATCCAATCAAACTCAAAAACATTGAGAAATAATCATATATGCTCTATAATCAAGCAAACTAGAGAAGTATCTTGGGCAAGACATAACACAGTAGATAGAAAAGAGAGATGAAAATTAGAATCTCTAGATGAGATGACAATGATAGTGATGGCTTTTATTGAGCCCTTATTATATAACAATTACTATGAAAAATGCTTTAGAAACAGCTTCCCAATTAATCTCTACAACAACCCCTTTGGGAAGGACTATCATTTTCTCAATTTTACAGAAGACTAATTTGAGGCATACAGAATTATAGTTACATGTCCAAGGCCACACAGAAAGTAAACACAGGAGATGGGATTTACTGCTGGGCTCCAACTACAAAAATCAAGTTCTTGACCACCGTGTTTTCTTTCTTACATGTCCCCTGAGACTTATATTCTGAGAAAAACCAACAAAAAACAGGCCTTATCTGCAAAAATTCTCTCCATTCTCTCTTATCTTCCTTGATGCAAAAGAAAGGCATTTTTTTTTCCTTTAACTTTTAATGTCAGTGGTACATGTGTAGGAAGTGCAGGTTTGTCACACAGGTACATGTGCGCCATGGTGGTTTGCTGCAAAGATCATCCCATCATCTAGGTATTAGGTGCAGCATCCATTAGCTATTCCTCCTGATACTCTCCATCTCTCCACCCCTCCCCTATCCCTGCCCCGATGGACCCCAGTGTGTATTGTTCCCCTACCTGTTCTCATAATTCAGCTCCTACTTGTGAGAACATGTGGTGTTTGGTTTTCTGTTCTTGTGTTAGTTTGCTGAGCATAATGGCTTTGAACTCCATCCATGTCCCTACAAAGGACATGATCTCATTCCTTTTTATGGCTGCATAGTATTTCATAATGTATATGTACTACACTTTCTTTACCCAGTCTATAATGATAGACTGGGCATTTAGGTTGATTCTATGTCTTTGCTATTGTGAATACTTCTGCAATGAATATACATGTGTGTGTATCTTTATAATAGAAGGATTTATATTTCTTTGGGTACAAAATGCAATTGCTGGGTCAAAAGGTATTTCTGACTCTAGGTCTTTGAAGAATTACCACACTGTCTCCCACAATGGTTGAATTAATTTACACTCCCACTCAACAGTGTAAAAGCATTCCTTTTTCTCCATAATCTTGCCAGCAACTGTTGTTTTTTGACTTTTTAATAATAGCCATTCTGACCGGCATGAGATGGTATCTCATTGTCGTTTTGATTTGCCTTTCTCTCACGATCAGTGATACTAAGCTGAGCCTTTTTTCATGTTTCTTGACCACATGTATGTCTTCTTTTGAGAAGTATCTGTCCATGTCTTTGGCCCACTTTTTAATGGGGTTGTTTTTTCTTGTAAATTTGGTTACCTTCCTTGTAGATTCTGGATATTAGATCTTTGTCAGATGGTTAGTTTGCAAAACTTTTCTCCTATTTTGTAGGTTGTCTGTTTACTCTGATGATAGTTTCTTTAGCTGTGCAGAAGCTCCTTAGTTTAATTAGATCCCATTTGTCAATTTTTTCTTTTGTTGCAGTTGCTTGTTAGCATCTTCATCATGAAATCTTTGCTCATGCCTATGTCCTGAATGGTATTGCCTAGGTTGTCTTCCAGGGTTTTTATAGTTTTGAGTTTTACATTTAAGTCTTTAATCCATCTTAACTTTTGCACATGGTGTAGGGAAGGGGTCCAGTTTTAATTTTCTGCATATGGCTAGCCAGCACTTCCAGCACCATTTATGAGAGAGTCCTTTCCCCATTGCTTGTTGTGTCAAGTTTGTCAAAGATCAAATTGTTGGAGGTGTGCAGTCTTATTTCTCAGTTCTCTATTCTGTTCCATTGGTCTATATGTCTGTTTTTGTACTAGTGCCATGCTGTTTTGGTTACTGTAGCCTTATAGTATAGTTTGAAGTCTGGCAGTGTGATGTCTCCAGCTTTGTTCCTTTTTTAAAAAATTATCTTGGTAATCTGGGATCTTTTTTGGTTCCATCTGAATTTTAAAATAGTTCGTTCTAATTCTAGAAAAGTGTCAATGGTAGTTTAATGAGAATAGCACTGAATCTATTAACTACTTTGGGCAGTATGGCCATTTTCACAATATTGATTCTTCCTATCCATGAGTATGGACTGTTTCTCCATTTGTGGAAAAGCACTTTCAAAGCTGTGCAAAATAATTGCTCTGTGGTTTAGGGTTTACTGGCCTATCTTTTCCCTCTCCCCACAAAGCCACCACTCTAATTTAACATGCATTTGATTAATCTGATTTTGTATCAGCCTTATATTAAAAGTCAGGGCATAACAGAAAAGTAGTTAAAGGGACAGAAACCAAGACTCATTAAGAAGGATTAGGCTAGCTAGGAAGACGGGATGACTCAGGTATTAGGTACTGCTATGTTGAATTTTCCTCTTCTATAAATGTTTGGGTGCCCTGGATAGTGAGTTAAGTACACAGATATAAACTGCTGGCTGATCCATTCTAAGAATTTTCCAAATGGTAGATGGCAAATAAATGAACAGCTCTGGGGCCTTAACTTGGCTTTCTAGAAAGGATTCCCTCAGAAAAAATCATCTGGATTTAAGAAAAGCAGTTATTAGGAAGAAATTTAAGAAACAGGAAGCTATACTGTTTTAAGAAAACAGCTATCATGGATAAACATTGTTTAAGAAGTATCTGTTCATATCTTTTGCCCACTTTTTGATGGGGTTGGTTTTTTTTTCTCGTAAATTTGTTTAAGTTCTCCGTAGATTCTGGATATTAGCCCTTTGTCAGATAGGTAGATTGCAAAAGTTTTTTCCTACTCTGTTGGTTGCTGGTTCACTCTAATGATAATTTCTTTCATGTGCAGAAGCTCTTTAGTTTAATTAGATCTCATTTGTCTATTTTGGCTTTTGTTGCCATTGCTTTTTGGTATTAGTCATGAAGTCCTTGCCCATGCCTATGTCCTGAATGGTACTGCCTAGGTTTTCTTCTAGAATTTTTATGGTGTCAAGCCTTATATTTAAATCTTTAATGCATCTGGAATTAATTTTTGTATCAGGTTTAAGGAAGGGATCCAGTTTCAGCTTTCTGCGTAAGGCTAGTCAGTATTCCCAACTGAAAAGAGGAGTGGGGAGTGCAAAAAGGCTCACAGAGGGCAGTAGGAAGCTAAGCAGAGTTTCACTCTCACAAGGGCTAATGGATGATAATGAATCAATTAAATAACACCATTTTTGAAGTACCTGCCAGTTCTAAGAGTCTCTGATTATGTGAGAGGACCTCAGTATGATCAGTCTTTGCTTATAAAGTTAAATAGAGTAAGGGACTGGAAATCAAATTAACTACTCCCTCTAGAACTTCCAGTACAATGTTGAATAGAACTGATGTAAGCAGACATTTTTGTCTTATTGTTGATTTCTGGGAGAAAGTATCTAGTCTTTTATCATCAACTATGAAAATAACTGTGAGTTTTTCATAAGTGTGATTTATCAAGTTGAATAAGCTCCCTTGTATTCCTAGTGTGTTGTGTGTTTTCATTATGAAAGGGTATTGGATTTTGTCAAACACTTTTTTTCACGTATTGAGATAATCATATGACTTAAAAAATTCTATTGATTTAGTGCTTTACCTTAATTGATTTTCAGATGTTAAACCAATCTTGCACTTCTGGGTAATCCCATGTGGCCATAGTGTATAATTCTTTTTATGTTGCTGGATTCAGTTTGCTAGTATTTTGTTGAGGATTGTTGCATCAGATATTCTTCAGACATTAGTTTGTAGTTTTCATTTCTTATGTTTTATTGAATGTCACTTCAAATCCTTTGCCAAAAAAGACTAAGTGTAACAGATTTCACTGAAATACCATTTCTCCTATGTCATCCCATTCATTCAAGTCAATCAAGTCTGGTTTCCAACTGCCCATGATGAAATACACACTTCTTAGTGTATCTTCCATTATTTCCCTGCACAGTTCCTTCACTCTAGAAAGAATAATTTTTTTCCACCATCCTACCAAAAAATCCTAATGCTCAGAAACCTCCATGTCTTTATTTATTCTATTTCTCCATGTTGAAACTACTTTTTATTGATGGCAAATTTAATGTATACCTCCCCACTGCTTCTCTTCTCTAACAACCAACATCCTTAATCTAAATGAAATTTAGGCTTGTAAGAAAGATTAAATCAGTTATAGAAAATTTAAAGCGATGTAATGTTTGCACATGAGTAGCTGTATTTATATTTTAAGCTTGCTCCAAATACTTATTATTGTCTGTCTTCCCTCCTAAATATATGAGCATTAGACATGAGAGCATAAATGTTACCTCTTTTGTTTAATGCTGTCACTCTAGTATCCATAATAGTATTTGACACATAGGAGGGGTTCAATATTTATTGAATAAATAAATAAATAGGCTACTCTTTTCTATGTATTCCACTTCTCCATGAAACTAGATTGTTGATCACCTGGCCTACAGCCTTCTCTTTATTCCTTGGACTCATAAGTCTAATTTTCCATAGAGTATATTTAACACTTTTTATATACGACCCTGAGTTCTTAGTTATCACTCCATTTGTCTATGCCTTATTTCCTAACCAGATTATAAAAGCATAGAAGGCAGAAGCCATAGTGTATTTGTTTTCAAACCTGTCAGACTGTAGCCAGTGTATCTGTCATATAGTAAGTGTTCAATGAACACTGCCAAATAAGGCTAGCGTAGACAGTTTCCTAGAGCCTGAGGAAAATTTAATGCACTCACTGGATTTCTGGTGAAGAAATCTATAGGGATAAACATCATCATGGCTGAAACTTTTATTGTCTTCTTGATGTCTTACATCTACTTTGAGGCAAGTATGATGTTTTTCTGTCTCAGCACAAGCTTGTTTATCAGGAAAAATTTATACTAATTTTAACATTGACAAGGCCTAAAATTGTGACAGGTGTGAGAGTTTAATGTACCTAAGAAATTCTTCCCTTGGAGAAGACAGGCAGTAAAATACTTAATATCTTTTCCAGGCCTATATTTTAAGAAATTTGAGGTATTCCGTCAGCCCCTCTTGTCCATTTAAGGCTCTGCTTGAATCTATATTTTATTGGAGCCTGCGTTTATTGCCTGGTTACAAGTAGTCTAACCAGGTGCCTCTGAAAGGAAACAAAATACTCAGCATAGCAACACCAATGGAAGGTCACCCTGTGGACATCATCCAAAATTCCCATCTCCTTTCCTAAATACAGAAATATGTAGCCTCTGATCTGGCCTTTTCCATTCATGACTACCTCAAGATAGAAGGCAGCAAGACAGCCCAGAAAATCAACATGCTCCCTCATGCCAGTCTCAGTATCCTCTCTCAAACCCTCCTCTGCCCACATACATGTTGGGTATTCATTTCCTCTATATCCTTCACCTTACCTAAAATTCTATTCCAGAAGACATCTGTTGTTACACTACTACACTACTTGCTCTGTCACCCATGCTGGAGTGCAGTGGAACAATTACAGCTCACTTCAGCCTCAACCTCTGGAGTTCAAGTGATTCTCCCATCTCAGCCTCCTGAGTAGTTGGCACTACAGGCAAGCACCACCACATGCAACTAATTTTTATTTTTTTGAGATATTGGGGGGTCTCACTATACTGCCCAGGCTGGTTGTGCACTCCTGGGCTCAAGCAATCCGCCCACCTCAACCTCCCAAAGTGTCGGGATTACAGGCGTGAGCTACTATGCATCCAGCCAAAATTAATCTTTCAAATAAATCTTACCAAAGGTTGTCTGAAAATGTTAACACCTTCAAAAAATATACTTCATTAGGCTAGGCATATTGGTAGTGTGGCTGTGAAACTCGCCCTATCAAAAAATACCCTTGACTTCTTACAGAGTATTCTATGTAACTAAAATGTCTTTACATTCATAGACTATCAGATATGAGTTCTGCTAATAATTTAAAAACGTAATCATATGCTTCCAGTGCACTGTAGGTCTTTTCTAAAATACTGAAACTTTTACAGATATATCCCACCAGGGTTGGGAAAAGGGCCAAACAGTCCTTTCTCATTAAAGCCTGTACTTTTTAATTGTGATATATACACAACATAAAATTTACCATTTTAACCACTTAAAATGTTCATATTGTCTATGCTACCAATATGATCTCTAAGATGAAACACATAGCTACAGATATCTTTTTAAAGCAAAAGAAAACAATGCCTATCTAGTTTATGGAATTGTCAGTAATCATTCAACATTCAGGGAAGGATAGTTAGTAACTCTGAGTATCCTTTTATTTACTGAAATTGATCCCCCTAAGAGGCATTGAAAGTATGTAGATAAATAGTTAATAACCAATTTGCTAAGTTATGTGCATTCTTAAAACAATCAGTAATCTGGGAGTTAGATTTCTTTGATAGGAGAGATTCATAAAACAGGCACAATAACATCGGAATGTAATTTACTTTTATCCAACTCAATTTGCTTCATAGGCTTCTTCAAAAATGCATGGGGAAATACTTTCTAATTTGCTTATTTTGATGTCACATAATTACATTTTTATGGATTTCCTAATATATATTTAAGAAGTCAGTATTTTGGAGAGTATGTAGCTCTAAAGTCCTTTTACAATAGATATTGAATAAATAGATATCATGGGTAGTAAAGGATGATTACATTAGAAAATCTCCACTTACAGAAGGTAAAAGATTTATCATTTAAAAAAATTTTTAATAATCAAGAAGACTGAGAGAATAATGTAACAGTTATAGTACACAATCTGTGGCAGAGAGGAAACGGCGCTGACTTGAAAGGCCTAAATTCCTCTTCCTTTCCTACCTTCTTACTAAACAGAACTTAAAGCCTTCTTTACAACTCATGACAAAAATAAAAGCAACATCTTTTTCATATATAAAGTTTGTTCACCTGAGCTTTTACAAAATATTTATTCTAAGTGCAGAATGTTAGATAAATGTGGAAACAAAATGCAAAGAAAATATATCTTGAGAAGAATCTAACAAACAGCTTTCTTTGTTTCATGCTGACATACTTTGTGGTTACAATACAGGCTTCCAATGAACACCGGATCAAAATTAAAATTCTAGGCAGGCATTCAACTTTTTGATTGTGTCCATTCATTTCCCACTGAGCATGGGAAATGAATACTTTACAAGTTATTTATTGAAGATATTCCCATAGTACTCTTACAAAGTTCACTTCCAAAAGACGCCTTATTACTGCAATGTATCTGAGTAAATGAAAGCTATACCAGGATTCTCGCATCATACTTTAGAATTTCAGCAGGGTAATAAAATTATGTTTATAACAGAGGTTCTTCTGAGGTCAGTCCACAGCAATTTTGCAAAGCTACATGATAAATAAGAGGAATAGAGACCAAACAAACTTCAAAAATAAAGAATATCAATCGAAAATAATTTGTAACTCGATTTTGAATAAAGTTAAATACAGAATAATTAAGCAGTTAGCATAATTATAATTTTCCTACTGGAATGTAAAGTTGGAACAAGTACAGTAAGCCTGATCAAAATCAGGTAAGTTACCTCTGACGCCTTGTTTGATGGTTCCAATCCAGTCATATTTGCTACTATTAACTGATGTAAGAGTTGAACTTGAGCCACACTTAGGAAGAAGTCCAGGTTTGTGGTTATATTCACTTCTAAGGAATGGCCACACACTAAAATCTCCTGAAGCAAAAAAGTAGAATACAGATAAAGAAACATGATAGCCTTTAGATGATAATTTATTATTCTTACTTATTTGACCTTCACTACTTTGATGATGTTTCCTAGGATTCAAGTTCATACTTTAATGAGAAGAGCAAAAAAGGTGAGCACAGTCACTTGACACAATTTAACAGATAAAGTTCATAAATATTTATGAGGGCCTGTTATGTGTTGGGCCTTGTGCTAGATATACACAACTAACAATAAGAAGTCTTCACCTTTTCATACCTATTTGACTTTTTCATACTTCAAATTATTATTGTTTTCAATATGTAAGTAACAATGTAATTGTGTAGCATAATTTTGTTTATGAATTCAAACTTACTGAGTATCTCCTAAGTACTAGGTACTACAGTAGAGTCTTAGGAATATCACAAAGAATAAGGTTGGCCTTAAAGGGCAACCTGCTCTTGATGAGGTTATAATCTAGTTGGGCAGACAGATATAAACAGACAATTGTAGGTGAGCAATTATAATTGCTAAGAGCCACAGTATGAGTATTCTCCAAAGGATACACTTGAAATGATTTATAAAAAAAACAGAGTGTTGAAACCAAAGATAGCTAATTAATTTCATTTCTTCAAACTGCTAAAATCTTGGCAGCATCGGGTAGATGTCCACAACAGAATTGGTGCTGTTCTGCAAAACTGAGTTACTTGAACATTTATCACTGGAAAACCATTCAGACAAGGAAAACAGAACAAAACAAAATAACAATCCAGAAGCTTCACTTAATAAATCCTGCAGCAGATCTTCTCCTTATAGTATTATCCAGAAGAATGTATTTAAGGAGACTGTGACTAGTTCAAAGACTTAGAGCAGCTTTTAATAAAGCCATAAAGAACAGCTTGTCTGAAACATTTATCCTTAATTGTTTTTGTTAAATAACTTTTTCCTCCGCAAGTTATCTATATTCATTCACTCTCATTAGAATTCTTATTCTATTCCTCGAGTATTGACAAAAAGGGTAAAAAGTATACCAATTCAGGATTTTAAAAAAATAGTCACTGTAACATTACCCAAGAGCATAAAAATTTGTACTAAAATTATCTTGGCTCTATTGGTGGCATACATCCTGTGAAAACTTGCAAATGATTGATATTGTATTAGTCGGTTAAATAGTATGACTGTAATTGGTAGAATCAGCAGCTAATAACATAAAAACAAGGATAATTTTTATTTTTATAAAACTTTAGCTTTTCAGATTCCTCTTATAATTATTTTTTCTATTGATCAGTTTGACCCTTAGAACAATCTAGAGGGCAACAGTAGCTATATATGAGGCAACTAGGTCATGCATAAGAAAATTGATGGAACAAAGCATTTAAATGAATGGCTTAGGATGATATCCTTTAGTATAAAGCTGAGCTTGGCCTAGAACTATGTTTCCTGACCTTCAGCTCCCTGCCTCTTCTACCTGTGAATGAGGACCTTCCTAGTAATGCCTTCAAATTATGCCTTCAAATGTCTTCAAAGATGAGTTAATTAAGATAGGATAATATTTCATCAACACTTTGATATATTCTTTTCTCCTTTTCTGAATTCAATGATAAGTATTTGGGAATCCAAATACTAAGTAAAGAATATTTTTGGAGGAAAAAAAAGTCTTAATAATGTAAAATGATTATGATATTCCATTTTTTGAGTCAAATACACACAGGAAATAGAAGCATTTCTTAAACATGATTTTAATATGTGAGTCTTAATTCATATTTTTATAGCAGCATTACTATGAAAAAGGGCATATTGTAAGGAGTTTCATGTATTCTAAGTCAATGGTGCTACTTAGTAGCTGTAAGATATTAGTATATTTACTTAATCTTTATACAACTTTTGTGGATATACAAAAAATTTGTATTATATACCTATAAATTTTTCAAACTTTTTATAACAACTGACTTACAATTTTGTGAATGAGCAAAAAGTTTATAATGTGTTTAGCATAAAAAATTTCTATGAGGAATTGTTTTAGCTATAGTAAATAATATTATTATTACATTTCTATTCTAGGCATGGAGACAATAAACCATAATGATCAGAATTGAAACCTGGATCTACCAGTTAATGTTGGTTATGTTACTTAATCTGTTTTAATGTGTTTTAACCTTAGTTTCCTCATCTTTAAAATATGGATACTAATAGTATCTAATTCATAAGAATGTTGTGAAGACTAAATAAGGTAATCCATGTAGAACTCACTATGTAAGGTAATGTAATTATCTGTCAGTATCATTGTTATTTTCACTAAAAAGAGGCTGTAGTACTTAGGAGTGCAGAGGCTGGAGTCAGACCAGTTGGTGTCACACCCTGCTCTATTTGTGAAAATCTGGGTAGCTTAGTTAGCTCCTCTATGCCTCAGTTTCATCATCTACAAAATAGGGATACCAGGAATAGCAAATAAGATTATTATGAGGATTAAATGAGTTATTATAAGGAAAGCAATAACTGAAGAGTACTACAAAGTGCTCCATAAATATTAGCTCAATAGTAGCTATTATTAATGAGCTAATAAGTCCTATGGGCTGAAAGTGTGGAAATCCCTAACATACAAAGAGGAACAATTCCATTATTTAAATTAAAATAAAATCAAAGTTATGTTCTAACCTCAGAATGCAAGTTTTCTGGAGAAATTATTTTGGTGAAAATGATAGCAGGTGCTCCAGTTATTCGGACAGAAAAATCTGTCAAAATCGGGGTCAAAATTGCTCTTCTTTCTTGATGCCGCCGTATGCTAAAAGATAGAGTAAAAAATTATTATCCATTTCATTTTTTTCAAAGATAATTTTCATTAAATTTGTACAAGTCTTTGTATTATAAACGTGTGGCAAAATTACTTTATTATTTTGAGGGTGCCTATTTGTGTATTTTACCATAATCATTTCTTAACTTCAATTCCATAAGATTTATAAAAGATGAAAACATCTTGAGATATTGAGCTGTAATTAAGCAATTTCATATTAGTATCATTCCAGGGCTTTTCAATAAATTACTTTTTACATTTTTACTTCTTTTTGTTCTTGCAAATAGTTTCATATCACTTTTGTTACCACCAATAATTTTACTATTTTTTAGAATAATTTTTAATTTCCTATTTTTAATATCTGACCTTCTATTTGGTAACTGCTGACCTCATCAGGGTCATGACAATACTCTTTTAATCTTTGAATTATTTTCTTTTTAAAGTCTAAGAACGATGTTACTTCATTTTTTTTTTTTTAAGACAGGGTCTTGCCCTGTCACCTAGTCTGGAGTGCAGTGGTGTGATCATGGCTCCCTGTAGCCTCAATCTCCTGGGCTCAAGTGATCCTCCCACCTTGGCCTCCTGAGTAGCTGGGGACCACAGGAATATGCCACTATGCCTGGCTAATTTATTTTTATATTTTGTAGATAAACAGTCTCCTTATGTTGTCCAGGCTGGTCTTGAACTCCTAGGCTCAAGCAATTCTCCTGACTAGGACTCTCAAAATGCTGGGATTACAAGCGTTGAGCCACCATGCTCAGCTGTTTTCGTGTGAGATACTAAATGCTTCCTCAAAACAATCCTGTATGTGAAGTAGGGACTGTTAATAGTCCCATTATTATCTGTAAGGAAATGAAGTTTAAGTACTGGGCTAAGGCTACACAATGAGAATGAAGGCTCCAGAACTGGACCTGGAGAGCAAGTTGACACCAGAACAGCTTTTGGTTCCTATTTTAATTCATCTTTACACATTTCCAGCCTTGATCAGTTATTTAGCAGAATATTTTTACCTGACATTTAAAATTATTAATAATTTCAAAGGAAGTACAGGGTAAAAGATGAAACTGTAAAACATTATTGAGAAACCAAAGCTTGTGCTGATATTGATCTTCAAGTCCACTACGTATATTCTTAGTTTTCATTTTATCAAGTAATATACATTTATATTTTGTTAGCAAGCCATACCTCAAATTTTCCTTCAAACTATTAACTTAATATTCCTTTTAAATGTCCTTATTATTCCCTTATATCATAAAATGATAAAGTTGAAATCAGAGAATTGGCATAAATTATCTCATAAAAAAGCCTAGTTAAAATTCAAGTCTTTCTAAACCATTTTTTCTTTTGATCAGACTAGTTCAGAGAGTACTAATGTCTTTTGTTAAACTTGCAATGAGCAGAGCTCTACATGGTGTCTGCCAAAAAAGCAAATTGGATCATCTGGTTCTATGACACGTAAGTATTGGATTTCAAGAAAGTCAATTTTAAAGAATTAAGAGATCTGGTAAGTAGAGAGTAACAGGAAGAAGTATTAAAATCTGTGACTATAGAGGAAGGGTTGAGATCCTGAGAGACACCATAATTACATCCTAATAGCTCAAATTCCATAAAATGACCAATGTGAGAAACATGTAACATCTGATGTGCCCTCATAGGGGAATGCTAAAATATACAATGTATTAAAAATACCTTAAAATGGAAAAGTTGGCAGGGAACCAAGTAAGAGCAAACATTAACCAAGGGCAATGAAAAAAAGGTATTTGTCCATATTTCCATATTATACATTTCTCTCTATCATGTGATAAATTAAATCAGTAACGCAAAATATAAAAGATCTTTGACCTCAGAAGTAATAACAATTTAAATAAGTCAGTAGTCCTATAAAACTATAATTTCTCTGGCATATAGTATTAACTTTTATGATATCTCTGGTAAATATTTAATGATATCTCTGGTAATGGTAAATTTTTTTTTAAATCTTTACAGATTCAAAAGAGATATATATATATTTTCACATATATTTTTTTTTCAGGGATAACTTCAAAAGAAAAACAGAAAAGAAACATTAAATAACTACAATTAAGAATTAAATTCTACCAATATTTTACCATATAACAGTCTAAGGTTCAAAATTCAAAAGAAGGAATTAAAACACAAAGTATTAACTGAGGTTGTTAATGACCTTAGGGTCATTAAATTGAGAGGGTCAGCACTCTTAATGAATCAAGGGAATAGAGTTTTAACAGCTATTTGAGACAAGACAAGAATTTTTAAATGAGTTGCCTATCTAGATCTGGGGCCCCTGAAAGTCCAGAAAAACATCAACCCCTCAGAAACAGGAAAGAATAAGTAAGTTTGCCTGTCTTGGCAAGAGAGTTTGCTGAAAAAACAAATATCTCCCTGGAAAATTAAAAATAATGGGAAATTTCCCATATGTATTAAGTGGCTCTAACTTTTATTACCTGGGTGGTCCTCGAGTAACCATTCTGAGTTATTTATATGGCAGTAGCATCAGAACCTTGATAACCCTGGGGCATCTGTCAGAAACAGATGGAAAAGCTCTCTAGAAAACATGTCCTCAATGACAAAAAGGATATTCAGAGAAAAAGATCATTGAAGATAAGCTCCTAATACAGACTATTTTATATGCCCTCCAAAAAACTCTTATTAGTAAGAGGAAAATTAAACCCCATTTTCAAATGCATTATCAAGAATTTTTGATAATAGATAACAAATTACAACAAAAATTTTTGTTTAAAATTACATATAAGATAGAATTTAAAAAATAAGAAAAAAAAGCAAGGCACTACTAAAAAGGGAAAATCAGGTTTGAAAGACAACCAAACAGAATTTCCAAAACTAAAAAATGCACTTACTAAAGTTAAATACATAATAGGTAGAATAAACAGCATTTAAGTATAGCTTATGAAACAATTAGCAAACTAGAATATAGATTTGAGATAATACCAGAATGTACTAAAATAAATTTTCAAATGAAAAGTTTAAAAGGAAAATGAAGAGACATGGAGAGATGAGTCCAACATATATAACTAGAATTCCAAAATGAGAGAACAGAAAGAAAGGAAAAGAGAAAATATTAAAGAAATAATGGCTGAGGATTTTCCCAGAAATGATGAAATATAAGAATTCATAGACTCAGGAAGCACGATGAGTCCTACTTCAGACAAATACAAGGAAATTCACAAGTAGACATATCTTGGTAAAACTGCTGATCACCTATGATGACGAAAAGATGTTAAATTCAGCTGCAGAAAACAGATTACAGCATGACAAGGCACATAGGGTTAGAAGAACTGTGGAATTAATATTTCACTGATGTACTCCAATGTAACACTGGTTTAATACATGTCTACACTGTCCATATAAACAAAGAAATGTATAATTATTTGTACCTGTCATGTAATATAGAGGATTATGTCCATAGAAATTTATTAAACACTTGTCGAAAATAACAAAATGTTGACTATTGTAAGGTTTTAAGCAAATAACAGAAAAATAATCACGTGAGTTAGCAAAAGCTCTTCTATTAAGCTTTAGGAGGTACAGATTATAACCAAAAAAAAAGTATAGTTCTCTGAAATTGTTACTAAGCAAGAAGGCACAGGTGTATGCCACATGCACTCCACTCAAAGAAACACATGTGTCAGAAAAGCTGTGGTCATCTTTCTTGGACTCAGAATATTTACACTAAGGTTCTTCTGCCCATCTGTCGTACATTTTGGTATGTCTTTGTGGGAAATATTAAAGGCGTTTAAGAACCACACTTCAAAAACTGCACATTATGAAAGAACAGAAGTAGGAAAAGTGGTACTAAGGTTCCCAAAATATTTCACCAAAAAGTCAGAATAAGAAATGCTAGATGGTCCGTGTGCGTAGAATAATTCTTTTTCTTTTCTTCTTCTTCCTCTTTTTTTTTTTTTTTTTTTTTTTTTTTTTTTTTTTTATAAATGGTATCCCTTTTTTTAACAGGCTAGAGTGGTGTGGCATGATTTTGGCTTACTGCAACCTCTGCCTCCTGGGATCAAGTCATCCCCCTACCTCAGCCTCTTAAGTAGTTGGGGCTATAGGCGTGTGACTTCACACCCAGCTAATTTTTGTATTTTTTGTAGAGGCAGGGTTTCGCCATGCTGCCCAGGTTGGTGCACAGAGCAATTCTTATGCAACATAAAGATTTTCTTAGTATGACATTATGGCTGAACTTTGGATGAAAGACACTAGAGCAGAAGATACTTAAAACTTGTTGAAATCACCTGAGACCATCTCTTACAGTAGTTATTCTTAAAACGAAAACAGTAATGTCACAAACATTTATTATAAACAATCTGCTACTGAAAACTATGGGTTACATAAACCTATTACTAGATATTCTTATTTTTATATTAATAGGAGTCATAGAGATAAATAATTTGAGTCCTATATGAACTTAAAAAATGAAATAGTTGGCCTGGCATGATGACTTATTAATACTAGGACTTTAGGGGGCCGAGGTGGGCAGAGCACCCGGATCTGGAGTTCAAAATCAGTCTGGCCAACATGGTGAAACTCTGTCTCTACAAAACTACAAAAATTAGCTGGGCATGGTGGCGCAGGCCTATAGTTCCAGCTACTTTGGAGGCTGAGGCAAAAGAATCTCTTGAATCTGGGAGGCAGAGGCTGCACTGAGCGAAGATCGTGCCTCTGCAGTGAGCAGAGATCGCACCACCACACTCCAGCCTGGGTGACAGAGCAAGACTCCATTTCGAAAACAAGAAATAGTTATAGGTATAAATCCACTTAGATGTTTTTTTCAATGAGAGTACTATCCAATGACTTTCAAATGCAATTAAAATAAAATTCAAACTCCTTCTGACTTAAAAAGCCATTCATTATTTAGCCCTTCTCTCCCTAAAACTCATCTCCTATTACTTCTCTCCTCCTCACCAGGCATGTTCCCTTAAATGTGCTCAACTTGTTCCTACTTGAGTGTCTTTGCTCTTTCTAAACCACTCTTGGCAGAAACACTCCAGGGGTATCTGAATGGAGAGCTTTTTATCATTCAGGTATTGGAAGAGGCCTTCCCTGAGCTCCAATCTAAGGTAATTTCCCAGTTACTCTTAGCATACTACCCAGTTATATTATTTTCATAGCATTTATCGCTCTGAAATTGAGAAACATGTAACAAGGGCTCCCTATGGTGCCAGGTCCTTTGCTAGGTGCTGAGACAACAACAGAAAAACAGATACCTAATGCTGATTCTCATGGAATTCAGTTTAGCAGAAAAGATAACTAAACAAAGTAATCATAGGTAGGATAAGTATAATATTAAGCAAAGTACAGAGAGGTGTGGAAATACTCAATAGGGGACCTAATCTTTTATTTCAAGGTGCTGAACATATACAAAGAATTAATCTATAAAGACATATAAACCATCTTGTGCACAATGCTATAAGAACTACAGCTTGAAATTAGGATGATTTTTTAAAATTATACTTTAAGTTCTGGGGTACATGTGCAGATTGTGCAGGATTATTACATAGGTATACACATGCCATGGTGGTTTGCTGCATCCATCCCCCTGTCACCTACATTAGGTATTTCTCTTAATGTTGTCCCTCCCCAATTCCACTACCCTCTGCTAACCCTCCCCTAGCCCTCCCACCCTCCAATAGGCCTTGGTGTGTGATGTTCCTATCCCTGTGTCCATGTGTTCTCATTGTTCAACATTCAATTATGATTGAGAACATGTGGTGTTTTGGTTTTTAAGGTACATTTAAAGAAAATGCCAGTACAAATTTAGTTTGGCAAAATTAAATAATGTTAAAATATTCTCATTCTTGAAAAAAGAAAAAAAAACCTTTCCCACCAAAATGAACAAAACAAAGGTTAATATATTTGTGACAGAGATCACAAGTGATATATCTATTTATCACAATATCTAGAAGAGTTTTATGAGCATACTAAATTAAAATATTAACTTAATTCAATTTTACTGAGATGTCCAATGGATAACAGCTCTGACTGTAACTTCCAGTTGTTTACATCTATAACCTGGAACTCCTGCTCATCTAATTTTACTTGTTAGATCTTTTCAAAGAAAAAACTTCAAAAAAAACACACTTCATTGAAGAGGGAAAGACAAGAGGTATTACTGAAAATTTCTCAGAGAAGAGAACATTAGAAACTGTGTGTTGAGGATTTAGATAGGAATCCACTAAGGGAGAGAAAGTCAGGAGATTTTTTAAATTTCATTTTTAAAGCTTCAAAAATATAGCTGGGCACAGTGGCTCATGCCTATAATTCAGTGATTGGGAGGCCAAGGCAGGAGGATCATTAGGGCCCAAGGGTTGGACATTACAGTGAACTACGATTATGACATAGTGAACTATAAGCGACACAGTGAGACCTTATCATTCATAATTAAACAAGTAAACTTTAATAGTATGTATTGATGTACCAGTTACAGTCCTCATAGAATTATACAAATAATGTATAAAAGTTATATGTTGGATATATGCTTTTAAAATATATTCTGTTTGGCCCCTTCTTTTACTAAGAAAACACCATTCCCAGGCATGGTGGCTCATGCCTGTAATCCCAGCACTTTCGGAGGCCAAGGCTGGTGGATCATCTGAGGTCAGGAGCTCAAGACCAGCCTGGCTAACATGGTGAAATCCCATCTCTACTAAAAATACAAAACTCAGCTGGGTGCAGTGGCACATGCCTTTAATTCCAGCTACTCAGGAGGCTGAGGCAAGAGAACTGCTTGAACCCAGGAGGCAGAGGTTGCAATGAGATTGCACCACTGCACTCTAGCCTGGTGACAGAGTGAGACTCCACCTCAAAAAATAATAATAATTATAATAAAAAGAAAAAGAAAAGAAAACACTACCGGAGGGAAACTGGCTATTTAGGGCTTTGGTCAGTTGGGTTTCAATGAATCAAGGCGTTATCTATGTATCTATCTTATCTAGCTATAAAATGACTGCAAAGTAACTGAAAATATGGAAAGTTTTAAAATTTTATTGTATACCACCACGATGATTATATACAATTTAAACCTTTTTTTATTTTTTAGTGCCCACTATCTGTCAGTAACTATACTAAGATATAATGAAGAGTGAGACTCGGCAAGACAGGATCTGTGTCCTCTAACAGCTACATCATCTTTTTCTATTGACACAGGACACTCTTAGCCAACATGTAAGGAGGAAGGTATCTACTGGCTGCTAAGAATGAAAAACCAACTGCTCCTTCCTGTTGTATTATGAATCCTTTTGCCTTCACTCCCCCATTTCCAGGAACTTTTTAAGCAGGAAGAAATATCACATTTTTTTTCATGTAAAGACATGGTAAGGTTTAAGGAAATTATTATGAAATCATATCATTCAAGTAGGTTTAGGTCAATCTAGGCATTAACCTACAAAGTATGAGAACCAGACTAACTTATGTAATTCTGCTTAGGTCTTAGCTTGACGTCCTCACAGATTAATAAGATAAAAGTGATGGTCTTCACATTGAAAATTTAAAACAAAGAAAACTGCTTTCCTTCCATATTTCTATCTATAATTTCAGGTGCAATTCTGGAAAAAATCTTATTTTGATTAATTACTAATCAAACTATGCTGGGGGTCCTGTGCAGTGTGAACATTTGGGAAATAGTCTGAAAAATAAAAATAAAAGAGATCTAAGGACACAGAGAATAGTTACAATCTCTCAGAAATAAAGCTAGAAATTTATGGTTTGGGGATTTTAATGTCTACACATAGCCATAGTTCCCCATATTCAATGTTACCAATCCTGGGAAGTATAAGACTGACAGGAATATGTCATGTCAGATTCAAATTTAGCTTGCTAAGCAAACATAGTAACAATAATTTTAAAAATTCTATATGTGGAAAAAAAAAGCCCACAGAGTATTACATGTAATTTGTTATGTGTATATAAAAACATTTTAACAAACAAATATGCTATAACTATTTCTCTGGCAATGAAGTTTAAAAGATAAATTACCTAACAAAATCAAGTCAGAGAAAGGAACAAATAAAAGTATTATAATAAAAATAAAATTATTTACTTTTAAATGTACTTTTGCAAAGTCTATTAGAATTATGTCTTTAAATATTGCACATGAGAAAATTATATTAATATTAACTTGGAGAACTCATACTTAGTGTTACTTTCAGGTAATCATAAGATAAGCTTTCCACCTCCCCCTAAAGCACTAGTAGCCATATAAAGCAGCAAGTGACTTGAATGTGCACCCTGTACATGGCAGACATCAGTACAGGTTACTTTAGTTCTCGGAACTTCATTTCCTCAGATTATAAAATAAACCCAGATGTAGCAAAAATGGTTGCTAACAGAAAAAGAAAAAGAAGGTGATTAGCTAACAATGGACTTCAGCACAAGCCTATGAGGTCTGAGCCTTGAGAAGAAAAGTAGTTGACTAGTAAGAGGAAGGAAATCAAGGTTCTACACATAGCTCTATTTTTTGTGACATTGGACAAGCCCAAAGAACTTCCTCAAATTTAGTTTATGTAGTAGTTTTTGTTTTATAACAATTTGCAAAGAATGATTCAGAGTTTAGAGTTTTGCAAAAGGGAAACTTCAACAAGATTTGGAAGATGGAGGGAAATAGCCAATATTCTCTGCAAGTTTTCATGTTTTAAATGAAGTGAAAGACCAATGGAAAGGTGCTGGGAGATTCTAGCTTGTTCTCACTTTTTCTGGCTCTGTGACCACTTCTTCCTCCTCACTGTTGGCCCTGCTGACCAACAGCAACTCCAGCCCCGCGGCCCTACCCCAGATGCAGAGGCCACAGCCTCCCATCGATCTCTACCAGCCTTCTGGTGGTCTCAGTCCACCAGGTGGATGTGCTGCTGGAGGTTTCCCAGGTTCCCTTGAAGGCTCTAAAGTTTTTACCCAGGTCAAGTACTTCAGGAGGATTGGTTGTGACTTTGATCCTTCAATTCCCTCTTCTGGATCCTTATTTTTCAGTTTTTTCCACAACTGGGTAAGATTTTATGCCTAAAATGAATCTCTTCTGCTGTAATACTCTAATGGTTCTGCCACTTTAATTAAGCTATGATATATTCCTTTGGCTGAAAAAAAAAATCAAAGTTTTAGGAGAAGATCTTCAGGTTTTAAAATCTGATGATTCTCTATACTTCACTTCCCTACTCTCTGCTCCCCGCAACATACACAAAGAAGCACGTCACAGTTAAAGACAAAATTTGAGTAATCTACCCAGAGGAATGAATGAAAATCATTATAAAGGTTGCCGTTTAATATTGGTCAGGCAAGGAAACACATTATCCTCACTGTAACTTTTGAATTTCATCTGTAATACCTATTCAGAAACAGAATTATATTAAGGTCCTATTTATACTTCTGTCAAGATTAATCATCAGAACTCAGCTACAACTGATCTAAAATTTCCTGTCTTCATTTGAATGAATATCTCTCATAAACATTCACAGTGTCTCGATTAGTTGGCACTACTTAATCATCACTTTTTTATTAATTAATGTAGCCTTTACTCAGTATCTATTATGTGCCAGGTATTCAGAAGTGAATAAAACGTGTCACACTTTTATACTTCTAGCCTCTGGATCTACTGCTTCCTTGTTCAGAATGCTCCCTCTACTCTCCAGGTACCCATACTCTATGGAAACAAGTTCAGAAGCCATGCACTGTGTGAAACCATCTCTAAAACCCCACCCATAGAGTCAATCATTCATTTTTTTTTCTTTTAAGTGAATGATTATTTTCTACCTACATCAACTTTACATTAATTTATATTTTTGCTTATGTGCCTGTGCCTAAGATCTCCTATGTATATGGAATATATTTATCTTGATTTGGATGTGTTTCTTCTGTAAGCCTAAGTATGCTATATTTGTCTATCATCGCATTCTTCATACTGCACTCTACTGGTTAATTAACAAGTCTGTTTCTTTGACAGGATGCTGAACTTTTTACAGGACATACATTAGAATAATGTTAGAAATTGTTTCATTTTGTTTCTCCAGCGTAAAAGACCTTCAATGGCATACATTGGATGTTCAAAAGTCTTTATTTTTTATTATTCATTTATTCATTTGAGACAGGATCTTGCTCTGTTGATGAAGAAGAAGGTAAAGTGATATGATCATAGCTCAATGCAGCCTTGAACTCCTGGGCTCAAGTGATCCTCCTGCTTCAGCCTCAAGAGTAGCTAGGACCATAGGTGATGCTACCATGCCCAGCTAAAAAATTTTTTTGTTGTTGTTGAGAGGAAGTCTCACTACGTTGCCTAGGAGGGCCTTAAACTCCTGGCCTCAAGTGTTCCTCCTGCTTTGGCCTCTCAAAGTGTTGGGACTGCAAGCACGAGCCACCAAAAGTCTGTTGATTTTTGACCATGCACAGCTATCGAAGTCTTTGTCTATTTTTGATGAGGGTGACAAGATCATTCAATGGGGAAAGACTAGTATCTTCATTAAATGATGACAGGACAACCGGACACCCACATGTAAAAGAATGAAGTTGGACCTTTAACTTATACCATATACAAAAAAATTCCATTATGAAAAAAATCTTTTCTAAATCATATATCTGATAAGGGTATAGCATCTTGAATAAATAAAGAACTCTTACAACTCATCAACAAGAACAACTCAATTAAAAAATGGCCAAAAGGTAGGGTGTGGTGGCTCACACTGGTAATCCCAGCACTTTGAAAGGCCAAAGCTGATGGATCACTTGAGGTTAGAAGTTCGAGACCAGCCTGGCCAACCTGGTGAAACCCCATCTCTACTAAAAATACAAAAATTAGCTGGGCATGGTGGCAGGTGCCTGTAATCCCAGGTACTTGGGAGGCTGAGGAAGGAGAATTTTCTTGAACCCAGGAGGCAGAGGTTAAAATGGGCTGAGATCATGCCACTGCACTCCAACCTGGGTGATAGAGCAACACTCTGTCTCAAAAAAGTGTGTGTGTGTGGGGGTGGGGTGGGGGGGTCGGGGGGCAAAAGACAAATAAACTTTTCTCCAAAGAAAATACACAAATAGCCAATAAGCATACAAAAAGCTCCTCAAGATCATTAATCATTATAGAGATGTAAGTAAAAAACACACAAGGATGTACCACGTCATACCAAGTAGGATGATGTATTAGCTTGAAAGAAAAGAAAGAAAGAAAGAAAGAAAGAAAGAAAGAAAGAAAGAAAGAAAGAAAAGAAAGAAAGAGAGAGAGAGAAAGAGAAAGAAAGAAAAGAAAGAAAGAAAAAGAAAGAAAGAAAGAAAGAAAGAAAAGAAAGAAAGAAAGAAAGAGAAAGAAAGAAAGAAAGAAAAAGAAAGAAGGAAAGTAAGTATTGGTAAGAATGTGGAGAAACTGGAACCCTCAAACACTGCTTGTGGGAATAGAAAATGGTTCAGTCATTTCATGGTTGAAAAGAGTTTGGCAGTTTCTTAAAAAGTTGAACATAAAATTGCCATATGACTCTATAATTCTGCTCCTAGGTGTATACCCAAATATGTGAAAACAGATACTCAAACAGGTACTTATACAGTAATATCTATAGCAACATTACTCACAGTATCTGAAGAGCAGAAATAGCTCAAATGTCTATCAATGGGTAAATGGATAGACAAATTGTAGTGTACAGATGATCCTCAACTCATAATGGGGTTATATTCTGATAAACTCATTGTAAGTTGAATGTATCAAAAGTCAAGAATGCATTTAAAACACTTAACCAAACAAACGTCATAGCGTAGCCTAGCCTATCTTAAATATGCTTAGCACGCTTACAGTGGCCTCAGTTGGGCAAAATCATCGAACACAAATCCTAGCTTATACTAAACATTGAATATCTCATGTAATTATTGAATACTATATTCAAAGTGAAAACCAGAATGACTGTACAGGTATGCAAAGTACAGTTTTTACTGAATGTATTATAATTTTTCCATCATCATAAAGTTGAAAAATCTAAAGTTGATCCATTATAAGTCAGGGATCACCTGTATACACATAGTAGAATATTATTCGGCCATAAAAAGAATGAAGTACTGATACATGCCACAATTTGGCAATTTGGATGAATATGCAAAACAGTATGCTAAGTGAAAGAGGCCAGATATAAAAGGTCACATTATGATTCTATTTATATAAAATATTCAGAATACATAAATTCATGCAGACAGGATAAATCCAGATTTGTGAATTTGGAGGCAGATTGGTCGTTGGTAGGGGCTGTAAGGAGGGAGAAGGATAGAGACAAACTGCCTACCAGGCAAGGGGTTTTACTTTGGGGTGAAAAAAATGTTTTGGAACTAGACAGAGGTGGTAGTTGCTCAATAATGTAAATGTACTAAATGCCACTAAATGTTCATCTTAAATGGTTAATTTTATGTTATGTGAATTTACCTCCACAAATTATTAAAACACACACACACATACACTAACTATAAGTTAAATGAATGAAATAACAAATAGGAGATGTATAACTAAGGCTAGGCGGCCATAAAATCTGCTAGGAAAATAAGGCTCATGTTCTTTGTCATGACAGAATTTGTGATTTTTTAAGATACAATAACCTGTGACTTTTATAAGCTGGCACCTCCTAAATCTGAAAACTGTGTAAAGATAAGGACTAAAAAGACTTGAGGCTAGCTGCTATCATGTGATAGTTAGAGATTATGATTAGTGTTGCTGATGCTGTGGTGTGCCACCAAGATCCTCCCTTTATGATGAAAATACTCACTTCCCAGCTGCCATGCAAGTTGCTTGCTGATGACTCCATAATTGCATCCCTTTCTTGAAATTTACCTTGGGTGGCTGTGTGTACTTCTTCACCCAAATTTATACCCCTTCTCAGGGGCACATTCGATCACTTGTCAGTATGGGACTACAATAATACATTTTATATATGGCAGTGCCATGTTCTAGGGACAAATCAATGAACAGGATGGCAATGATCTGTCCTTAGGACCCTGAGGTAGTTATATAAGTAATTAGAATTAAATATGCTAAGTGATGTGATAGGAGCACACACAAATGCGATTTGACTTGATCTTGTGACAGGCTCAGGGAAGGCTTCCTAGAAAACATAACGTTTACTCTGAGACTTGTTAAATGATAGGAGTTAGGCAAATGAAGAGGGTGGGTTAAGACAGTTAGAGGTATACAGAAGATCATATAAAAAGGCCTAAGGAGTACAGATTATATCTCACTGTTTAGTTTTGATACATTATCTTGTGTAGGCCTCAGTTCCTTCATGTATAATTAGGGGAAATAATAATTCTTACCTGATAGCATTATTGTGAAAATTAAGTGAAATAAGATGGTTAAAGTGATAAGTATTATATAATCCATTATTAAGCTGCTATTATTATTGCCCGGACATGGACAAAAATAGTTACGGTAATAAAGTGCAGAACCAAAGCAGTCAGCATTGGAAAAGGCATACAATAAACTCTTCAGAAGATGTTTTAAAGAAATTCAATCAATAAACCACCATGGTATGTTACAAGCAACAGGTATTATTGATTCTATCTTATAAAGAGAAAAGCAGAAGAAAAAGAATACTTTCTTAAAATCATAAAGACCTCTAGTTTTACAATATAAAGGTAGGTAGCTTTAATGCCTAATACCTTCTTTCTAGCCAACAATTCTACCTGTCTCTCTGATGAGAACCACAAATAGCCTGGGAAGGATGGCAGTGACTTTCTATAAATCATAAGAGAACACATTCAGGGCTACCTCCTTTAAAAATGTTCTCTATGAGATTCCTTAAAGAATTAAAAGTAGAACTACCATATGATCCAGTAGTCTCACCACTGGGTATCTTTCCAAAGCAAAACAAGTCATTATGTGAAAAAGACACATGTACACACATGTTTATAGCAGCACAATTCTTAATTGCAAAGATAATGGAAACAATCTAAGTGCCCATAAACTAACGAGTGGATAAAGAAAATGTGGTATATATACATCATGGTCTACTATTCAGCCATAAAAAGGAATGAAATAATGTCTTTTGCAGCAATTGGATGGAACTGGTGGCCATTATTCTAAGTGAAGTAACCCAGGAATAGAAAACCAAATATCATATGTTCTCACTTATAAGCTATGAGACTACAAAGTCATAAGAATGATACAATGGACTCTGGGGACTCAGGGGTGAGGGTGGTGAGGAAGGGGAGTGAGGGGAAAAAAAGACTACATATTGGGCTCAGTGTGTACTGCTCAGGTGACAGGTGCACCAAAATCTCAGAAATCACCCCTAAATAACTTACTCATGTAACCAAAATCTACCTGTACCACAAAACAATGGAAATAAAAAATAAATTAAAAAATTTTCTATGAACACAGTTGCTTTTAAAGTGGATGGAAAAAACCCTAGAGCCAGAAAGTCTTGTTTTTCTCCACACTCTGACTTAAACATAACTTTGCACGGTATTACTTTTCTCTTGTTATTATAAACAAAAAGGAAAGGCTAAACATCAACCAAATAATTGACCCCAAATACAATAGATTTCAAGAGAAAATGTATATCATTTAGCCTGAATGTAGATTCTTTCAACAAGTAGTAAGCTTTTCTTTTTTTTGACTGATGACATAACCCTAAATTTGTAATAATTTCAGTGTAACACTGGTAGGACTAAACGGTTTCCATGCAAAATCATCAGCTACAATTACAAAATTTTTTTATGTTTGTAATGAAAAGCAGAAGCAATACCAAAATACTTAGGTTAGTTGGACATATTAAAGATTGTATCACCAACTGTTCTGGCAATGAAGTATTAGAAAGAGTAGAAAGTTTCTCAGTCATTTCCTACCTGCTGGCCATATTCCACTCGAGGGCTGGATTTTGAGAATTCCTTTCACTCTCTGTTAGCACCCCTCCTGTGCCACTTTCCTTTTCTGGTTTTAGTTGATCCCACTGTGCAGTACCAATATTGATGGACTGCAGGTCTATTTGGTATTGTCTATCTTCAATTTCTGATCCAGGATCTCGAAGAATTCCTAAGTTCAAGGCTCTCCTGTAAAGGGAATGAAAAAAAGAGAGATAAAATAAACATACTATGTTTATTTTGTTCACTAACATAATGTCAACACCATTTTTTCCCCTTTGGATTACTGATGAATAAACTGGGGCACATCTATGAAAAAGGTTTCAGAAAGTTAGTACATATTATGACTTGAAAACATATCCAAAACTTATCACTTACAGTAATCTACACTATAATGATTTCTTACGTTATTCCTGGCACCATACTCTTTTTCTAAGTACTTTCACATACATGATTTCAATCCCTGAGATGCTCTGAGGTTCTATTTTTATGTCCATTTTTACCAATGAGAAAATAATTCAGAGGAAAGACAGCTAAAGTTACAAAACCTTATGTGACAAAACTACAACACAAATTCAGTTTTTTGTGTGTGTTTTTTTGTTTGTTTGTTTTTTACTCAAAACCCTATCCCTTGCTAATCACCTACCTTCCTCTGAGCTTTGATTTCTTGTTAGGAAAGGTGATTGAGTCTTCTTAATCTATTTCACCCCCTCAACCCTCGCTCTTCATTCTTCATATAACCCAAGTGTAGTTGCTGAGAAATGACAAGGTTTCTGATGTAGAGTAACAGTGAGGTTTACAGCCCCGTACAGAGTTGGAACATACAATGATGATCTTATTGGGTCCATTGCTAAGCAAATGAATAAAATAATCTGTAGCTTAAACCTAAATTAAAGGAAGCAAATAGACAAAAATGTTCATGAAGGTTTTAGAGTAAAATAGTAAGGCAGTAAGATAGGGTGGGAAACACAAAGTTTGAGAGCCAGAGAAAACTTAAGTCTGCCTGAATTTGAGGCCTTTTTCTTATATTATGTTTTGTTGGTTAAGAAAAGTTTTAAAAAGTAGATGATCAAAAGAAAAATAGTATTTGGCCTCCACAAAAGTTTTTTCAGCAGAAAAGCTGAAATAACAAAGAGAATAAAAATAGTCTTACTATAGTAGAAATATTTTTTAAAAGCTTCAATCACAGATATTTAAAAAATACAAGGAAGTTAATCACATCAATTAAACACTAATGAAACTTATTATTGGGAGGTTAAGCAGGGAGTGTTGGGTCCTAGTGTGAAAAGTACAGAAAAAGGCAAAAATCTGATACAGTTTATGCCTTGCTTCACTAAGGTGTGGAGGTCAGACCAAGCACTCCCAGAGGCTACTTAAATGAGAATAGACAGTGAATGACAGCTCAGACTCAAAATAGCAGGTGTGCTGGGCCAGCTGCTCAGGACTGGGCCAGGCAAAGTGAGGGCTGACATTAACTCAAGTGAAGAGGGAAGCAGGGAGCAGACCTGAGTGGAATAAGCAGGCAGCTCAGGTAGTGAGATGTCAGAGGGAGTTACAGACAGGGGGAAAGGGGAACAAACAGCCACTGGTCAATGAGCCATAGCAGGAGCCAGAGCAACTGAAGATAATTCTCATGATTCCTAATTTGGACCTGTTTTTTCTCCTTTTTAACTCAGAAAAATTACAGGAAAGATAACCTAAAATTTTATACAAACTCAGGAACTGTATTAGAAATAGGGCTCATAAATGGGTCATTAATCCTTTCAATCTGCCTTACTGAAGGTAAAGACAAAAGAAATGAATGAGAGTCGGGGTAGGAAGGAGAGGCATTTTTGAGTCTCGCTGTAGCAGAATGTTCTAGTTTCATTTAAATATTGGTGTAATTCTGTTAATTCTTAAAAGGCTCAGTTCAGCTATCATATTTTTTATGAAGCATTTCCTGATCGCCCTTCCTACAAACTTCCTCCTTCTGAAATCTGTGTTCTTAGGGTCTCTCTATACTTGTAAATACGATAATATCACAATGACTTATCAGTCTTCCCAAATATACCATACACTTCCTGAGGTCAGGAACTAACTATACTATCTAGCAATAGGTAAACGCTGTTTCAATTCACTGATTTGAACTGACATAAATCTTTACAAAAATCTCAGGTGGAGAACCTATCTGTACACAGCAATAAGAGCAAACAGTCTTTAAAACACTAAGTTTTTGAATCAGGGCCACATAAATTCTGATAGCCAGCAAATATCTGAGATAGCTGACTGCCTAACCTATTTCCCTAGATTATTATTCCCCATATAAACATTACTTTTACTTATTTTAAAACAGTCAGTGCTCTCTACATTTTAAGTAAACTCCCTAAATATATTTTTAAGGTGAACTAAAATACTTTAAGAATATCTTTGAAGGAAAAAAAAAATGAAACCAAAATTAGTGCTATATTAAAAGACAAACCAACCTAATCCCAACATAAACAACCATTTTCCTATTTCCCTTGACACATGGAAAAACTGTATAATCACAAGATTATAATCACAAAAACACTGAGTTTCATCAGAGTTTTCCAATGCATTTAGGCTTATTTCCCAAGGTTTTTTTTTGGTTTGGTTTTGTTTTGGCCTTAAATTATGTTCCTCCTCTCATTATTTGTCAAAAACATGATTTCCCACAGGTTCTTCTTCCCTATGCAAAAATACTTTGCATTTTCAGTGATAGCCAGATACTTTCAAAGATGGTAATTTTCAAATTTCAAACTTTTAGGGCTCAGGATTAGTATTTCTATATTTTTTTCTTATTGCTTGCTTTTGAAAGTAAATTATATGTTTGATATATTGACATATATGTGACACACTTGATTTGAAAAAATTCAGAGTAATTTATAATATTTGAGTATATAAATCCAATGTAAAAGTTAATTGCAAAACCTTCCAAATCTTCCAAAACCTTCCAAAGTTAATTGCAAAACTTTCCAGAGCTGTGGAAAGTAGGATAAACACCTGATTTATGTGAGCAACTGATTTATGTGAGTTTAAAAACTCACATGACCAAGACTTTCCAATGATTATGAGCATGGAGAAATTATTTAACTTCTCTGTGCTTTATTTTGATATAAGGACTATTATAAAGATAAATAAAATATATATGTAATTGAAAAATTATTCATAAAGAAGCACCTTATAAATTTTATTAGCATTATGGAAATATAGTATATCATATGATTCTGAATGAACAGCATATTTAAATCACCAACTAATCACAGATGCACAAGTATCAAAACCAAATCCACTTCTCTATGAATGAACTACAATGAAAACGATAAAGATAAATGTTCCTTAACATTTCCAGTACCACCTGTTTCTGAATATGGCATATCAGAAACTCTGAATGAACCTCCTGGCCCTAATAACTAAATTGCTTTAAAATAATTTAAAGTTTTTTTTTCAGACACATCCCAGAGCCAACACCAATAACAGAAGCTGCAAAGTCTCCCAAATAATGTGAAACCAGGAACTATGATAAATAAGCACCTGCCAAAGCTGACTTTTACTCTAAGGTTTTCTGGTAAATCCTGCAGACACTGATTTTCTATTCTGTTAACTGCACAGGAGGAGATGGAGCTCAGGGCTCACACAAATGATGAATCTATTTAATAGAAGACAATTCTCATAAAGCTGAGATCACCAAGGGTCACCAGCAGTGAAAGGGTGAATTAGAAACAGTCCTTCTGGGAGCTCTGTGGTGATAGGACAGTTCTGTATCTTGATTTTTGTGATGGTGGTTACATGATCTACATGTGACAAAATTACATAGAGCACTATATATATTCACATAAATAAGTGCATATAAAGCTGGCAGAATCAATACAACTGTGTATTGATTGTACTGATGTCAACTTCCTGGTCTTGATATTATACTATAGTTATACAAGAAGTTTCCACTGAGGTAGAAAGGGACAAGGTAATTTATCAACTTACCTGTCTTTACCTTACTAACGGGTGAAGAGGCAAAAAAACAACACAAACAAATAAAAAAACAAGAAGTTTCCACTGAGGGAAACTGGGTGAAGTGCACACAGGACCTCTCTATTTTTTTGTAATTCTTTATGATTCTATATTTCAAAAATTTTTTTAAGAAACAGTCTTCCTCATGCTCAGGTAGAAAGGGACAAGGTAATTTATCAACTTACCTGTCTTTACCTTACTAATGGGTGAAGAGGCAAAAAAACGAAACAAATAAAAAAACCAACAAAACCCAAACCAAAAAACAATGCTCCAAGATTTTGCAATCATGAGCTTGCACTTGGAAGTTTGAGTCTCAAATATGGAGAATCTTGCTTCAGGTTGGTAGCTGCTGCCAGATGACAGCAACTTTTGCAAAGGCAAAAGTAAAAGCACATTCTCTTGGGATGAAATCAATTTCAACTCAAAGCATTTCCACAGATCAGGTTCCAAGTGAAACGGGACACTCATAGACAAAATTCACAATTCACAAAAGAGCAGGCACAATGGACCAGACTAGCAGACATAAAATGTAAAATAATTATTTAAAAAGTAAAAAACATCTTCAAAATATGAGCAGGGAACAAGATTTTAATAAGAACCATGTAGAACTACAAATAAGGAGAAAAAAAAAAAAACCCTCAAGCAGATTAAGCCCAGCTAAAGTGATAGTGAATTAAAAGAAAGATCCAATAAAATCTAGAATGTAATCAATCCGAAGAGGCAAAGAAATACTATAAATGAAAGAAGGTTAAGATTCAGGGAGAATAGAGAGAGAAAGTCTAAAAAATCCTTAATTAAATATTGAGGGAGGTAATACACAGAACAAGAAGGAGGCATCACTTGAAGAGATAACATCTGAAAATTATTCCACAATTACTGAAAAACACCAAGCCCTAAATCCAGGCAGCCCAAAGTATCCCAAGAACTAAACATAAGGAATACACTGGTAAATATATGAGTAAGTCTAAACCAATATTAGTTTAAATTAATAATAATGATGACGTCTAAACTGTGATGAGAAAACAGGCCAAAAATAAGACACTGAAAAATAATAGTATATAAATAAGGGGACCAGGTAACTTGAGATAAAATGTTCTAGTTTCTTGTATTGTTTAGGAGGAAGAAAAATATATTAACTTCAGACTCTTGTTAAATACACATGTTAACATAGCTACAGTAGCCACTAAAATAACAGATATAGAACACATAACTTCCAAATAAATAAAAATTAGAATGTCGGAAGAGAAAAACCAAAGTTGGGCAAGTAGAAAGCATGTAAGAAGATACAAATAAAAATCCAAACATAATAATCAGCATGAATATAAATAATTTAAACTCTCCCATTAAAAGATAAAAACTGTCAGATTGCATTTAATAAATCACAGTTAATATTCTGTTTTTTATGAGACACACCTAAAACTTTGGGGCACAGGAAGAGTCACCAAATGGAAAAATATGTACTAGGAAAACATTTGACCAAAAAAGTAAGTAATTATATTTACATTATACAACATAGACTTTAACTCTATTTAAAAACAGAGTTACTGTCTGAAGACAAAAGATTCAGTACATCTGGAAGCTAAGACAATTCTAAATTTATTTCTAAAAATAGCCTCAAAACATAAAAGTAAAATTGATAGCTGTACAAGGAGAAATTGACAGCTGTACAAGGAGAAATTGACAAATCTATCACCCATGGTGGAAAATTTTAACGCTTTAAGCAGAAAAGAAAAAAAAAAGAAAAATTGAAAACATAATATGTGTGATGAGGGGAACATTTACAGAACACAGTAGCTGACAACTGGACAATAGATATTTTTTTCAAGCACACAGAAACATTTACAAAATCTGATCATCTGCTAGGCCATAAAGCTACCTTTAGTACATTTCAGTGAATTAGTATCATATAGTCTGAATCCTCTGAGCACGATACAATTCAGTTAGATATTTTATTAAAGAAGTGATTTCACAAAACTGCCTATGACTAGAAATTTTAAAACACAGTTCTAAATTAGTCATCCACTGGTCAAAAAATCCTAAAAAAAGTTAATACTTAAAAGCGAATGTTATGCATTAAACGTTGTAGGATGCAGTTCAAGTGGCACTTAGAGGAAAATTTATTATCTAAAATATTAGTTTTAGCAAATAGAAAAGGCTCAATAAGCTAAACATAAAAAGGTAGAATAAACTACGGAAAGAGGGAAGGATATAGAACACAGATTAATAAAAAAGAAAGAGGATCAACAAAGCCAAAAATAGACAAATTTCTAGCATTCAAAAAGAAAAAAGATAAAGCTAGAAGGCAAAATAAACTATATTTGCAAGAAAAAAGGAAACATAACCAGGATGTTGTAAAGATTATATAGATAGTTAAATGAATAGGAAGATTTATAGAGACAAAGGTTTTATGGCTTACTGTGAAAAAAAACTTCTCTCCTAGTCCTCACTGTTCTTAGAAGATATTTCTATTAATACAGTGTCCTCTAATTTCTTCTACCACATATAACATTACTTCTCCTTCTATAGCTCTTTTTCTACATGAAAATGACTTCATTTTAAAACCATACTGTGATAGTATAAAACTGCTAGCAATGTATTAAGCGGTGGAAAGCAACCAAGTTCTTCCCTATTCATAGCCTTAGTCAGGACTGTCAAAACTCTATTTTCCTACCAAAACAGCCCTTCCTCCAGTGACCTGACTTGTATTATTTGTTCAACAGATATTTACTAGGCACTGTATGGAAGGTATTGTGATAGGCCATAAGAATAATAGGTCCCTGGATGGTCCCTGCCCTCATACCACTTATAGTCTAATGGGGGATTTAGAGGCAATTGTACAACACTTAACACTCTAAAAGGTTATGTATAGAATAAAATGGGAAGCATATAGAAGGGACACCTGACCCAGACTTGGGAGGCCAAGGAAAGAAGAAGGCAATGTAGAAACAAGTTCAAAAAAGTCCAGTTATCTCATTTCATACAAGAAAGAATCTCTAGCAGAGGAAATAGCAATTTCAAAGGCTGAAAGTATGAGGCAGTAGCACATCTAGAAACCCTGAAAAGGCTCTGAACAGCAGGCCTGGAGAGAGGCAGGGGAGAAAGCAATGCCATAAGGCATGGAGGCTTCTAGCCAAAGACGGGTCTTTCTGTACCAAGTGTCAGAGGCTTGTATGAGGTCCAGTGTTTGAAGAAGAGGTGCAGCCCACAAGATGGGCTTGCCCTGCAAACTGGCATTTTCTCTCTTGCCAAATAGGTGACATAAATTCTGTAGTAGCACAATAGCCAAGAGGAGAGAAAACCTGGGTTTCTTTCTGAATTATGAAAATTAAGTGAGATAATATATAAAGAGCCTGGCACAGAAGTCATCATATCATAAAAACTTCAAAAAGTGTCAGAGAAAAAAAAAAAACCCACTTTGAAATCTTTCCTCAGCCTCTGCATAAAATATGAAATAAAAGTAAACACGGTGAAACCCAGTCTGTACTAAAAATACAAAAATTAGCCAGGTGTGGTGGTGCACACTTGTAATCCCAGCTACTCAGGAGGCTGAGGTAGGAGAATCGCTTAAACCCGGGAGGCAGAGGTTGCAGTGAGCCAAGATGGTGCCACTGCTCCAGCCTAGGCAACCCAGCGAGACTCTGTCTCAAAAAAAAAAAAAGGAGCAAAATGACTAGAAAGTGAGAGTAAGACAGACTTAGCTAGATTAAGCGCATACTAGGATTCTAAAAAGAAACAAAAGCTGAACAGAAAACACAACTGATATTCAATTTAATAAATCAAACTCAATGAATTCTACTCACATTTTCTAACTTGATCTGTTTCATCAACTTAACAATGTTTTAACACCATGCTAGCAAGTATGCAATAAACCCCTTACTTTCTAAGCCAAGAAAAAGATTATTGTGGAAAATTTAGGCCAATTAAAAATATACTTGCATCTTTAAAACACAGTTTCTTCAACAATCTTAGTCCTGAACTATCAAAACCAGGAAACATCAATGTATTTCCTCTGTAGAGAGTTTCCCAAGTACAAATTAAAATTTATATTACAAATTATAAAGGTAGGCCATTTAGCTTACTAGTTTTAGTTAATAAATTATTAGATTTTGAAGAATTAGCTAATATGTATAAAATTTACGAGTTTGGTTTAATTTTTCTCTGACAAAAACAAATACAGGATAGTTTTTTTCAGGCAGATAAAAATGTAATATTTATTTCTTATTACATAATCGCCAAGATTTATTTTTCTTTGTAATTAAAAGAAAATACAGTAGTAATGCACTGATTTACTTCATTTTCCAAAAAATACTTGAGGATTTTTTTCTCTCAACTTGAAATAGCGACTAATCTTTATTTTTTAAAGTGTAAGGTATACTCCTATTTTATCCTATACATACTTAAACCGATTTATTATGAAATATTAAAAGCATTTTGCTTTGTTTTTCAATATGACATTAAGAAAACATATTTAAAAGGTTTTCAGATACCATACGTTAACTTTTTACAATTTTTACTTTTAGTGGCAAATCATAATGTATACATTTATGGGATACATTAACTTTCATTAAGCACTATTAGAGCAAGATGTCTTCTGAAAGATATTTCACATCTCATGGCACACTAGACTTTTTTAAAGGTATAAATACAATGGTTTTTGGTAAATGGTTACAGATACAAGATTCAAAATAACTTATTTTTAATTTTTTAAAAGATTGAAAATCATTTTACAATTTTACAACTTTTAAAATGTTATTTTCCCTAAGCAAAGAACTTTATAACTTAAAACTGACTGGTAGGAGTGAAAAACATTCTAATTGCAATGCCAAAAATGAAAGTATATTTTATGCAAGTGAACTTTTATTTAGTATATCAAGTTTTTGTAGCACAAATAACACTTGCAGAATAATTAGAACAAAGAATTCTCATAGAATGATACATTACTAGGTAGCTAGCACAGGTAAAGAACTATAGCTGGTCCTACATGAGGACCAGAATGCCTAATGTTAACAATGTCTCCCTTAAAAAATACAATGTAAACATCTTATAATTTAAAAAGCCTTATATTATTGTTTCATTTACTAATTAAATGTTTCCTAGAAATGTTTGCTATCATAAACAGGACTTAAATTTTCTGGTCTCAACTTCACATACTTCTAAAAGCTCTATGAACTTTGCTCTCTCTCCTTATAGCAGCCTTTAAAACCTTCTAGCAATTCAAATCAGGAAAGGGGGTGAGTCAAGAAGCCCATGACTTCCTTACCCTTAGCACAAAAAGCTGCTTTATTGGCTAAAATGTAGGAGTTATAATTGTAATTGCTTTGCCCTTCCGAAACTCTTATCCCATACCATTTGAACCATTCAGCAGGTGGTGTAGGAGGATAAAGTAAAGTCTGCAATAGTTGGTCAATAATGTAATCATAAGGAACCAAAGAAGACTTTAAGTATATAACAGGAAACATAGCTTTAATGTTTTCCTTTTTAAATTGATTTAGTCTGGGTCAGGCCTTTTGTATGTTTACATAAGGAACAGCTCATGTTGAACCATTTACTACTCACTGCTGAATAGGCATATCTTGGGAATTCACTATAAAGAAGTGAAATTCATTCACTTATAGCTCAATTGAGATCTACAAAATGTTAAATAAGGCAGAAAATAGGAATGAAAAAGAAGGAAAACTTTTATGCCTTGATTAAATTAAATGTCTACATATTTATCATCAAGTCTCCATAAGTGACAGCAATTTTGAGAGTAAATAGGACAGGGGATATAATAGTTACCTATCAGGCTGAAACCAATGCTGAGTTCCATCACCAATGATTAGGGTAGGGGTGTTAATCTTCAGAGTGTAGAAGAATCACCCAGGGAATCTGTTCAAAATGTTAAGCTCCCATCTTTAGAGATTACGATTCGGAAGGGCTGGACTAGGCTGAGGAACACGCCCTCTTTTATCTAAACCAGCATCCCTATTCTCAAAACCACATTCTGATACTTGGTGCATCATATATTTCTAACTTTGAACATTATATCTCAGCTATCTGAACTGAATTGAGCAGAGAAAAGGCTCTGCTTTCTCTAAGGCTGCCTCATTTATAAAACAACAATTAATATTTGCTTTCTTCACTGAACTATTTAGAGGTAGCGTCTCTTTTCTTCTTCAAGGCTAAGGTTTCTGTTAACTCACTCCACCCTTGAAGGCTGGGTTATGTTCTTTTTTCTCACTTTCATGTACAAAGCAACAAGTGCAGGGCCTGGCACATGGTGGGCTTTTTTTTTTTTTTTTTTTTTTTTTTTTGAGACACAGTCTTGCTCTGTCACCCAGGCTAGAGTACAGTGGTGCAATCTCAGCTCACTGCAACCTCTGCCACCTGGGTTCAAGCAATTCTCCTGCCTCAGCCTCCCGAGTAGCTAGGATTACAGGTACCTGCCACCGTGCCAGGCTAATTTTTGTATTTTTAGTAGAGACGGGGTTTCACCGTCTTGGCCAGGCTGGTCTTGAACTTCTGCTCTTGTGATCCACAGGCCTCAGGCTCCCAAAGTGCTGGGATTACAGGTGTGAGCCACTATGCCCGCCCATGGTGGGCTTTTAATACATGAAAGTTTAATGAATACAAAGTTGAATGTATTACCCTGGAGAACACCAGTATTGGCAAACAAAAACTATTCCTCCTTAATCTCCTTTACTAGACTTCTTTCTTTTGTTTGCCAATACTGGTGTTCTCCATGGCTCCATCTTCAGTTTTATTTTATGCTTTATGTGAAATCATTTGTGGCACAACTGATTCACAGATGCCAGTACATGTATTTGTCAATTGTAACTCCAATGAAGGAGATTGGCTTATCATTTCTTGCCCAGTCAATTCTACGATGAATGGCACACATTTGTAAGATGGTTGGCTACTGTTAGGGTTCCATGGTCAATGATGGTGCAATATAATGTTGTATTATGGGCATGAATCATAAAGTCACAATTATATTCAAAATCTAGTTCTACTTCATTACAAGCTTTGTATCCTTGAGAAAGTCAGCTAAACCTCATCGAATATCAGAGTAAACATTTACTTAGGGTTCTTTTGGAGTTAAATGTGGTAACTTTAATTGACATCCTTAGTGTCAAATAAATGACATCTAGTTATTGTTTTTACTAAAGTGGATGAGAGAGGGGCTGGCTGGCCTGCTCTGGGACTAAATCCATATAATTGGTTTCACTTACTCTGTGCTATAACATCCAAAAGAACACTGATGACACAGAGATAGTTTAATAAACAAAAGAGTCCCTTAATAATTTCTTGAGTTGAAATAAAACATTATGTAAGAAAATCATTTCTCTATATCTTTAGTCCATGTGTTAAATTAATTCTAAAACATTCATCACTCACTTCACATTTGCAAAAGAAAGAGGCTTGCTTATAAGAGGAGTGAAAATCAAGTATATCCAATTATTAACTTATTTTCTAAGAAAGCAATTGCATATCTTCTAGAAAAAATAATTTTAATCACTATAAACTTTTTAATGAAGCAGCAATTTTATATTAACAAATTTTTTTGTGACAGGGAAATAATAAAACTCACATTTTTCAATTAAATTAAGTAATAATGACGTGACAGTCAGCAGTATTTATCAGCTCTTTTCTTTCTCATGACTAAATTACAGGCAGCTTCCTTAGAATTTAAATATTCATCTCTTTCTACTTGAAGATTCTCAAAATATTCTCACTGCTTAAGCAAATAAACTAAATTTTCACAATCTCTCTTCTGGAAAACATGAGCTTTGAATTTTTTTTTAATTTAGTGAACTGTCATAAATTTGAGCTGATAAATCCTCATTTGCTCACTTATGTTATAAATAGATTATACTGGCATGCTGATTTAAGAAGCCATATGGCATACAATGTTCAGTCGATGTGAAAGGTATCAAAATAGATCAAATGATTTTCATCTCATTAGAAATGTGTTCAAATGCAATACACTAACTGACCATAATGGCACTGAAAAATCTGTTGATTTTATTGAAGAATCTACGTGTGTTCTCAGATATTACAGACAAAGGTGCTAGAATGGAGAAAAATAACAATACAATTTCAATTTTGTTCAAAATTTAATTATGTTGATCTTCGACCAAATAGACTACTTGTTAGAAGGTTTTAAGCACTGAAAATAGAAAGTGGTCTGTATCAGGAGTTCTATGAGATAACTAAGAACACATTAAACCAAAGTAGGCCCATTTTCTTTCCTTGGTTACAGGATAAGGATAACAAATGAGCAAACAGCACCAATTTTATGAAATTCAGTGTTATAAAGATGTGTAAATGCTTAAATGAAGATATTTCCATTAATAGAGAAATAGGAACTTGAGGAAAACGGCAAAATGGATGAATACCACATTCAAACAGTATTTATATGGAGTCAGGTCTCTAGTAACATGCCAGAGGATTTGGTGGAACTAAATGTTTTTTTATCATTAATTTACATGAATTCATATCAATTCATCATCAAATTTTCAGATGTCAAAGTTAGGAAGTATAGCTAATATGGTAAATGAAAAAAATCCAGATTCTATAATATCTCAAAATATTGGAACAAAGAGCTAATCAAAACTAACAAGATGGAATTTAACAGCAACAAATATAAAATTCCATATGTAGGTTCAAATAAGCAACATACGGAATGTGAAAGACTTCACTTGAAAACATTTGAATTTTTTTTTTAAAAAGGACAGTAATAAAACAACAAAGGAATGCCTAGGAAAGTTAGGCTGGCTTATGAGAAAAAAAGAAATATCAAAAGCATTGTCAAATGTGATTCTAGATTTTTAACTAGCACAACACATGCCACATACATAAAGTATTACAAGATTAAGCAATCTCTTCCATAGTGCACTAATAAAATGGTACAATTATTAAATATTATTCTTTAATATTCAAACATTAAATTTTAGGATAAGTACAAATTAATTGCTTAATTCAAGCAATTATATATAATAATTCATTATACCTGAGATCAGAGAGATTTTTTGAGAATGTTATAATAATATTAATATATTACAGGTTTGTTTCCATAAAATCCTCATCGATTTCTTCATGGTACAAGTACTTGGCATAAAAGTTAACTTCACATATATTGAAGTCCAGAATGATCTTTCTTAGCAGTGAAGTATATACACTGCAATTCCCAAATTGGTGACTTTGAAAGGCTAACTGTAAATTTAGTAAAACTCTAAATTCTACATTTTTTAGGTTTCTAAAGATGGTAATAAGCACATCAAATTTATCATGTGTCCTTATTAAAGGTAGTCATATCTTCTATCTACTTGCTTCTAATGTTTCTACAACATATTTTTGACAACATTCCTGTTTAAGGATTCTCCTATAAAATCTACCAGAGCTGCAAGTTAATTTCTATTTTACAAACCATGAATCACCCGGACTTTATTCCAGCTGTGTGTGCATCCTTTCTCATTCAGATATTGTCTTCTCTCTATTCAATTTTTTTCATTTAATTTACCTAAAATCTCTGATTTTGGTCATTAACAGTGTCCCTATTCATTTCCAAATCAAATTTGAGTATACTATTTGAAAATTTCTGGAAATTCTCCTAGTGTTTGTAACATTCCCTCTTTACCTACTAATTAATCATTTCCCATCATTTCCTACTCATAAAATTATGTTAATATAGAAGACTTCTTTACAGAGATTATAAGGTAGGATTCAGAATTGACTCCCTTTTATTCATAATCTCAACTAAAGATGGTCAGCAATAGTGGTATTTAAACACACTGCTGAGTCATTAAAAAAAGGTTTTAAAATAATATTTAATGACAGAGAGAAATGTTCATAGTACTTTTTAAAGTCAGATTCTTAATTTTCTAAACAACTTCTATAATAAGAAAAATTCCTAGAAAAATATTTGTGAAAAGCAAAATTGTAGTTAAATTAGTTAAACTGTATGTAAACAAGTACTAATTCCAAATTGCTTGGGAAATCTTTAATAACAATTCTAACAAAGACATCTCCCTTTATCTCTTAACCAAATTCACTTGTATTACTATGTCCCTAATTATATTACTTAAACTTTTTTCTCTTTAATTACCTTCTTTCATTCCCAATCATTCCAATTCAAACTTTTTTTCTCTTTAATTACATTATTTCATTCCTAATCATTCCAATTCTACTACCAAATTATAAAGAGCTCTGTAATGCAAAATACAGAAATACCTAAATGATAGTAATAATATTAATAATGCGACTTTACATTTGCTTACAGTTTAACGGTTTGCAAAGGGGTTTCCATATTATCTGGGTAAATCATAACTCACAGGGTGCTATAGGTAAACTCCATTTTACAGATACTGATGATTTAGGTAAGGAGGATGAGAAACAGCATAGTCTAAATGGGAAATCACACCTTCTGACTACAAATTCAGTCCCTCTTGCTGCCTACTTTCTGTACCTAACAATATGAGAACTGGCCTTCAAAATACAATAAAATGTAAGATTATGCTTTATTTAAATGTATTTGTGAGTTATGTAGTCAGATGAAAAACTGAGTCTTCAAGTTAAAGATAACAAAGACTAAGTCCAAGGCAACAGATTAGAATTAATTTAAAACAGAAAATTTGAGGAGAAAAAAAAAAACCTTTAGATTTGGTATAGAACAAATCAACTCCTTTTAAATAAGTGTTGTCACATTATTTAACATAATTTATAATTATGGAGTTACTTCCAACCCACAAATATCATAAAATTGGTCAAGAAAGAATAGGACCAGAAGTTAGTATTCTCAAACTTACAATAATCATTAAGCAATTCTCTATTTGTAAAGAAAGGTATGAACTTTTAAAAATACACCAACAGTCCATAAAACCTCTTAATGTATGATGTTAAAATATGAATAACTTAATATGCAAATTAATCGAATAAAGATGTTTCCTTTAAGGAGAAGTATCAATCATGAATCTTCTAGTCAGCAACAAGTGCTACTTAGTCTAACATTTGAGCAGAAATTTTGATATATTTTCCCTACAGTAGCACAATGCCCTTCTACTACCATACATTAGAAGCATATCTAGTCATACTAGGGTATCATTCATTAAAGTATCACCTCCAGTTGTAGAGAGAAAATATTTTTCCTTAAACATCATCCACAAATATCCAGTATCAAGACAATCCTAAGTGTGCAGTGCTTAATGCAACAGTATTAAGACTACGTTTGCCAGAGAGCCATGAAACTCTTATACTCAGCAATTGGGAATATAAATCTGACACAACCTCTTTAGAGAACAATTTGGTGAAATCTATCAGCATTGAGGCTATGTAAACTACCACCCACCTAGCAATTAAACTCCTAGATACATACTCCAGAGCTATGCTGTCCAATAGCTACTAGCTGTATATGTCTCTTTAAAATTAATTAAAATTAAGACCACATGGACACAGGGAAGGGAGCATCACATACTGGGGTCTGTTGGGGGGACTAGGGGAAGGACAGCAGGGGGTGGGGAGGTTGGGGAGGGATAACATGGGGAGAAATGCCAGACATAGGTGACGGCAGGATGGAGGCAGCAAAGCACCTTGCCATGTAAGTACCTATGCAAAAACCCTGCATGATCTGCACATGTACCCCAGAACCTAAAGTACAAAAAATAAAAATTAAATACAATTTTAAACATTTAGCTCCTTAAGTTTCAGTAGCTACATGTAGCTAAATAGTACAGATACAGAAATTTCCACTATCACAGGACATTCTACTGGAAAGCACTGCCCTAGAAACTCTATTATATGTGTGTACAAGGAGAATGTTGAAGAATATTCATTTTAACACTACAAGTGACAGAGAAAAATTAAAAACACAAATGTCCATCAACAGAAGGAATGACATAATAACCTGGCATATTCATGCAATAGAATATTATATCAGTAAAAATCTATGAATGAAATTATGTCTAAGTGATGAGTTTTACATGCTAGAGTTTAAAAAGCAAGGTACGGAACAAAGGAAGGTGGTGGGGATAGAAAATGCATTTTCTTGTACTCTATATTGTTTTGATACAGTTGTTTCAATAAAAAGGCCAAACAGAATTATGGTGTAGTGGGTTAAGAGCACAAGCAAGCTGTGTGATCTTAGGCACCCCTGAGCTTCATTTTCTCCGCCGTAAAATATGAATTATAGCACTGAGTATTGCCCAAGGAGGTGGTGAAAGCTAAAGGAGATAATATATACAAAAGTATTCTGTAAACTGTAAAATGCTATCCAAATTCTAGCTAGTAATATGGCCTATTATTAGGTAGGGCTTGAAACAACAAGTTGAAAATTATCTGGGAATTTTAAGCTGATATAAACCTCCTGTACAGCTGGGAAGGATGCTTGTAAGGTTTTTTGTTTGTTTGCAGCACATACAAGATTACAATTTCTTAGTTCCTCTGTGGTATTTTACTTATTTAATTTTGCACAAGCAAAAAAGGGTGGGTAGAATTTTTTCCACAATTCATTCAATATATTAAATACTACAGACTAAGCAATTATTTTGAAAACATTCATTAAGCATAATAATTATGACTGAATTATAAAACTCAGTAAATATTTCTGAATACTTACAAAGTACCAGACAAGTTTTAAATGTTTTACATGAATTAATTTATGTAATCCTCATAACAGCCCTATGAGGTAGGTAGTATTATCCTCCCTGTTTACAAATAAAATTGAGAGAGTTAAGTGCTGTATGTTGGCCAGGGTCACTTCGAAAAGCTGTGCTCTTTAAACACTTACTATGTACTTGGCACTGCATTTAATTCTCCCCAAATAGTGCAAACCTGATAAAAAATACTCACAGGCTCTCCATCCACTTATGTAATAAAGCACAAATTCCTTAACCAGGAATTCAAAGCTTCCCCAGTCTGATCGCAATCACTTTTCCCCACATTGCTGTCATTATGCCCCAGTAACAAATACTCTGATACAAAAAACAAACATCTTCATGTCTCTAAATGTATCATGCTTTATTTCTGCCTCTACTCTTTGACCACCTTCTTTTCCTCTACCTGGCCTATTTGCCATAGCTCAACATATTCTTCAAAGTCTCACCTATTTCCAACTCTTGCATTGAGTTTTGCAGTGGCTACTATAGCACCAAGACACTTCTCAGAAAATCTCCCTTACCAAGCATCTATAATCAAGATGTAATAAATTATATAGATATTATTAGGAGCCTCTATGATTCTAAACAGCAATGAGGTGACAAAGAAATTCTGAGGATGTCCTTGTCAATAACAAAGGTACATGCTGTCAAGAAATGTGCTAGCTATGTTCCAAGGTTTGGCATTAGAATTTGCTTCTTTTGAAAATTTTTCCCTCTAGAAATTTAATCCCGTAAGTAGAAGTATTAGACAGGTCTCCACTAAATATAGGATTAAACACTATCCAGATTCCCAGCAATAATTGTGTTTAACATTTGTATATAATTACTGATAAGAACTCCAAGTATAATATTTTATCCATGCATTCAGGAATTAATAAAGCTGAGAACAGATCACTACCTATTTCACTTGGGATATGAAGCATGGTTATGGAATTCATAATATAAAGATATATTTATTTCTTCAAGAAAAATCAGAATGTAAAAATCTTTTTCCCCATCCTTTCCAAAGTATGGAGATAGATTTATTCACTTTGGACATTAATGTTTTAACATGGCAAGAGTTATACAAATACGGCAATAATAAATGTGCTATGCCTTGTTGTCACTCATAAGTGGGAGCTGAACAATGAGAACACATGGACATAGGGAGGGGAACATCACACACTGGGACCTGTTGGAGGGTTGGGGGGAAAGGGAAGGGAGAGCATTAGGACAAATACCTAATGGATGCAGAGCTTAACACCTAGATGACAGGCTGATAGGTGCAGCAAACCACCAAAATACATGTATGCCTATGTAACAAACCTGCACGTTCAGCACATGTAACCGAGAACTTAAGGTAAAATTTTAAAAAATGTGCTATGCTTATTCATAAGAATATATAGTAAGAGTTGACTTAGTGCTACATCAAAAGCTTTAGCCACATAGGGTTAACTTTAGTCAGAAAATAGCAACATTTGATGAAAATATTTAAGCTATATTGTCTATTCTGTTAATAAATTTTAGATAACTTTAAATTGATATCAGAGAACAATATTCTTTGGTAATCTTAAAAAAAGATAAGTAATCCAGTATATAGTGTATAAATATATTACCCCTAGAGTTTTTCTAAGCTGTAGTTAAAACAGAAAAGGCATAGGGAGAATTGAGGCAACATATAAAAAAATCACAATGTAAATTTGGCAGCTTTTATAAGCAGAATAATGACTAAAAAGTATTTAATCTTAGTATTTGTGCTTCTATACCATGACTGTATACATTTTAAGAAAATAACCCTGTAATAGAAAACACCGAGAAATAGCAAAGACAAATATTTAGAACATAAAAGTACAGTTACTCGAAATAGGGACTCAAAATCACAATAAAAATCCACAGAACAATTATGCAGTTTTTGGATTTGGGTTATAAAAGGAATGCAAAACCAATAAAGTTTTTGTATCTTTCAAAAGAAATACAAAAGAAACTAAGATAATACAGAATATTATTTTACTGAAAAATTCTTCAATTTCAAAAATTTAGTTATAAAAATGGTCAAAAGTGGAGAAATAGCTAGGAAATAGTCTATCAATAAAATTGAGACATGAAAGTGGTGAAAAAGGATATTCTTCACACCTTAGCATGTGTGCTGAGGCAAAGCATTCAATATAAAATTTATGAACTGATAACAATGAGGTCAAACAGCTGTTAAAGAGATGCTACAAAAATGACTCCCAATTTAGCTAGTGATGAATTTTAGATCTCTTATTACATTAATTCTGTAAAGTATTTCTTAAAAACATAAATGCTTATAGAAATAACAATGTCCTTTTCTGTTTTAGGGTATCATAAAAAAAGAAACAGAATATACTTCCAAAAAGGAAACATCAATACTTAATTGCAGGCATCTTTTCCATTACCAATTTCTTTAAATGCATCTATTCATTATATCAAGTTAATTTTTTTTTTTTTTTTTTTTTTTTTTTTACACAGAGTCTTGCTCTGTTGCCCAGGCTGGAGTGCAGTGGCGCAATCTCAGCTAACTGCAACCTCCGCCTCCTGGGTTCAAGCAATTTCCCTGCATCAGTCCCCTGAGTAGCTGGGATTACAGGTGCACACAACCATGCCCACTAATTTTTTTTATTTTTAGTAGAGACAGGGTTTCACCATCTTGGCCGGGCTTATCTCGATCTCCTGACCTTGTGATCCGCCCGCCTCGGCCTCCCAAAGTGCTGGGATTACAGGTGTGAGCCAGTGCGCCCGGCCCAATTTAATTTTTTTTTTTTTTAAGAAATGAGGTCTTACTCTGTTGCCCATGTTGGAGTGCAGTGGTGTGATCACAGCTCATTGCAGTATCGAACTCCTGGGCTCAAGTGATCTTCCTGCTTCAGCCTCCCAAATAGCTGGGACTACACTTGTGTGCCTGGCTAATGTTTTAATTTTTTGTAAGGACAGGGTCTTGTTTGGCTGACCAGGCTGGCATTAAAATCCTAGCCTCAAGCAATACTCCCACCTTGGCCTCCCAAAATGCTGGAATTACAAGCATGAGCCATGGCTCTGGCCTAATTTTTATTACGTATCAGTAATTCCTTCTCCAAATACTCTATATGCAATTCATATTTTGTGGGCATTAGTAAAATCATATTTATATTAAAATGGAATATAAAATATGAAAATCATAATACATCATTCTCATTCAATATTAATATTTTTGAATTATACATGTACACCTATATCTTAATATGTTCCAAGATAATGCAAAAGGATATGCAGAAAATTATTGTACCTATTTTTTAAAGGCCAACTGAATAATTGTTTACAAATTAATGGGGAAAGGTCTCAGTTATTTTTTAAAATATTTTCACATTCTTCATTATGCTTACAATGCAGTTATGATCATTTGGATCTTAAATATTAATATCATAAGCCATGACCTGAAAAGTTAAGCTATGATGACAATGGCTTAACTTATGAAACTGGTAAAATACTTTCTTATAGAATAAAATAAATGCAGGCACTACACTGCTACACTCAGGAAATAAAAAAATTCTGTGAGTTCTTCCTTTTTAATCTAAATGAGCCATATATTTCTCTGCCTAGAGAAAATGATGTTTACAAGAAATCAATTAATAACTTTAAGTATAATGATGAAGTCGATTAAACTATGTTTCGTGAAGGTAAAGATTACGAATAATTTTGTCACCAGTGCAGCTTTACATCTAACAAATAGCTAGCAAATGGTAGGTGTTCACAACTTATTCTTAATAAATTAATAAGGGAAATAATAAAATTGATTCATTATTGATGGAGGAAAGACAACTTATTTTATCACATGAAGATCCTTTTTGGCATGTAGCCCTATTCAAATTAATGTATTAATGATATATCCAGCACCAGCCCTGAAAGAGACAGAAGGCAAACATCAAAAATATCTGGATACTCATATAAGGCGAAAAAATGAAACTGGCTCTTCAAATAAATAACCCTCAAACACACACACTCATATACAGATAGACACACACATCCCAAAACAGAGCATATATTCCTTTCGAGCCATCACTGTCAAATTGACAAGTGCTAAATGACTAATGGGTGAGCAAATGATATCAGAGTTTAAAAAAAAATCCAAAAGCAAATTTAGAGGTCATAGAAAGATAAATGCAAAAGAATAAAGAACCTACATTTACATATTTTAAACTGAATAAATATTTGAAAACCTAAAAATGTAAAGTAATATCTGAATATGTGATCTTAGAATAACAACATGTATAATCATATTTTGTTTCATTAAAGGTATATAATATTGCTGACAGCAATTTTGTCAATTCTTATTGCCTCTGAGACCCACATCCAAGAAAACTACCACGTAAAGCTAGTTTCCATCTTGAACTTTATATACCCATAGGAAATTGTGGAAAGAAAATGCTGATTTAAAAACAAGGTCTACAAGGTAAACTGAGGAAACCTAAAGAGCATCTGTCTACAGTAATGCTACTACTAGCTGTCTCTAATGTTGAATCATCTCTTTCATGAGAATCACAATCACTAGGCTGATTTTCCAATTATGAGAAATATTTTAATGAAAATGAGATGTAGTTGTTTAAAAGAAAACACTAACTTTAATTACAATAATGCTGCTAGTATAGTTAATGACCCTATACATTAAGAAAGGTTGAACTTTAATGACCTGGACCACACCAGGGTCACAAATAGTAGCAGAACACTGATCATCATATAAAAGCCACCACCAAACACATGAAAAGAATTATAGTACATCACACATCAAACATTTTGGCCTGGTGCTTCCTTCCTCTAATTCTACTGGCAGGAAACGCTCTACATATCCTTTGAGGTGACCAGACACATTTAAACGTAGTCCCTTGTTAAAAAGAGCTCTTGGATACTGCAATTTTCTCCAAAGAGGAGGGCAACTTCTATTTAGCACTGTTGCAATACATTTCCATTTGCAGCTGGAAGTGGAGCTCTACTGATAAGGTACTGTAACTGCATAATGTAACTTCTTCTTGGAGGGTTAAACTATGGAGAACAAACCTGGAAAAATGTTTTTGCATTGTGTACGATATAAAAATCAGGCAAATTTACCTATAAATGTTATAAATTTAACTATTTTATTATAGTTTGTATAAATGAAGTATTAGTATAAGTAAACATGTTTTGACCTACGTCACCTTAGAAGTTAGCTTTTCACACAAATTTATTTATAGCACTAGAATAAATTTTTAAATGTCTTTCAAACATGCCTATACTTTAACTTGGACAATGTACAAATAATTTTGGTGCACCATTCCAAAAAAGGCTCCTAAATTTTTGATGATGGACATTTTCAAATTAAATAAATGAAGTTGGGAAAAAATAGTGAGTGATTCAGACTGAAGGATAATTTTCCCAGGGGGATATCTGTTATTATATAAAAAAAGAGATTAAAAAATCAAAACATATTTGATTTTGTTTTATTCTGCAGTGTAAATATATTTACAGCATAATTTGACATGGTTTACCAGAATGAGAAGATCTTACTTTTCTATATATCTCATTAATATAAGTTCTATCATTGAACTGAACAAATAATACTGCAATTCTGTAACTCTATGCATGTTATATTTTCCCCTAGTTTTTGGAAAATTCTTAAAGTTTAGTGGTACTATACCTCAGTTTTATCAGGTGTTCTTAAAATCACCTGGAAATACTGAGGTTGTGTCTCACTGAACATAAGCTTCGTGACATCTATTCAGAACTTTAATGACTGGAAATGTGTTTAATGCCAAAGATATGCTGTCCACAGTGTGTTTGATAAGCTGATATGGGACAGGGATTCTTTTCACTGTTGTGTCAGTTTATCAAACCCATACTTGGATGACAGTCAATTCAGTTAAAGGATAATGGGGTCCCAGGATACAAAATATTATTTCCTTTACAGGGCTATGCACTCTATGTTGTACAAATGCCACCCATATATGTATACAACATTTTTCACTAAATAACTACAGTATTAAGCAAAATTGAAAACTGGCTCAAAAGCTCATGTTATAGCTACAGTTATTAGGGTATATGCTAGGAATTTACATAAAAGAATGAAGATGTTATAAATTATAATGTTTAATCTTCATATATGAATTTTAAATTTTTTTCCTTATGCTTGCATTCAAAGATTTATACAGAAAATACCAGGGTGAAAGAATATATTATTTGATATTAAAGTTTAAAAGTAAAGCTCAAAATTGTGCTTTAAATTCGGATTAAAATCGGGCAGTGGCTCATGTCTGTAATCCCAGTACTTTGGGAGGCCGAGGTGGGCGAATCACCTGAGATCAGAAGCTCAAGATCAGCCTGCTCAGTATGGTGAAACCTCGTCTCTACTAAAAATACAAAATTAGCTGGGCATGGTGCTGTGTGCCTGTAATCACAGCTACATGGGAGGCTGAGGCAGGAGAATCCCTTGAACCCAGAAGGTGGAGGTTGCAGTGAGCCGGGATCACACCATTACACTCCAGCCTGGGCAAAAAGAGCAAAACTCTGTCTCAAAAAAAAAAAAAAAACAAAAAACAACAACAACAACAAAAACCTGATTAAAATCATTTATATTTTGAATTATATGATCAGTCATATAGATGGCTCAGAAATTATATCAAGTAGATTTACAGATGACAACCTATGTTGAGACAAAAGTCTTCACAATCTAAACATTGATAATTAACATTTAATTATGTCAAAACTAATCTATAGCTACAGAGGTCAAAATAATGATTATCTTTGCACTACCAGATACTGGCTAGAATGAGAATGAGGAAGGTTTCTGGGGTGCTGGTTTGTGGTAACATGGCTATATATATGTAAAACTTCAGACATCTGTATACAAATAATAAATATGCTTTCCTGTATGTAAGTTCTAACTCAATTTAAAAAATGAAAAAAGTGAGAAGAAAAAAAATTAGCTATGTATTGACTTTTTACCTATTTTTAGGATCATGTTTGTATTTTTCATTACCTTTCTCAACGTAGAAAGCTTTTCAGATCTCTGATTTTTGCTCAAAGTTCATTGTTAGAAATGATGAGCAAGAAAACTGTTTCAGATCAAGGAACTATCTGTCTACACCACAGAGGATGGAAGTTCTTCAAACAAATGATAAGTTATTTCTAGTACATAAAACAGGCCAAATTATTTATTTATTCTAGGACAGTGACCTCAGTGAACACAGAATAAAATATAAAATAAAGATAAGTATATATATTTAAGAGTTGTTGTTTAAACTGGTATTTTGGAAAATAATTATTTACTTTGTTTCATGCAAAAATTATTAGGTTTTTTTTTTTTTGGTAACAGCATTTTATTTTACCAGGGCTTAGCAAGTGCTCTTATTCAACGTGTAGAGGTAATTTATTAACGGCACACATTAAATGAATTCAGAGATGCTTGCTTCCTAATTTTCTTTTTAGTTAGCTTCTATTTTGGTTTAGGGGATACAAGGGGACTGATTGTAAAGGGACACGAGTCAACAAAGGGTTTAAAATGTATCATGCTGAAATTGTAACTACAAAGCTAACATTGCTTCTCACATTTACAGGTTTCTTACACTTGAAGTTGGTCAAAGATTTTTTGAAAAAAAATCCATTCTTCTGTTCAAGCCTTTTGTGATGATGTGCAGGTTACACTATAGGAATTGCTATAGGAATAAACATGCAGGTTACTCTTTAGTTACAATATTTGATCTTTGTTATTAAATGAGAAAAATGCAATTCTTCCTTTACATCAGACACTTGAGAGTAGCACAATATTTTATTATATTTTAAACAGTTGTCTTATACGTCAGTGGTTATGGTGAACAGCCATCATATTCCAGAAGCCCCAAAGATATATTTTAAACGTACTTTATGCTTTCTCTCACTTGTCTTTAACTCAGAGATGTTTAGATATTAATTTCACATCATAATGTGAATGCCTCAAGGAAAGTACACAATCAGAAATGGTTATGGTAAGATATTAGATATCCAGTGTACTTAATATAACCAAAATATATTTGAAAGAAGTATAGATTTTCCAAATTCATAACACAAAACTGTTATGATGGGAACTCTAACATTCTATTATTCTGTAGCTTCTTTCTAACATGAATTTCTAAAAGGAAGTATAAAAATAGCAATAAAAAGTAAATACATTTAAAAAACATTCCAAAATTTATGACCATAGAACGAACTTACAGTCATTTTCAACACTGTTATTGAGGTAGCTTTTGGCAGTAAATAGAAACATATTCATGGAAACCTATATCCTGCTACAGGAAGCCAAAAAAGATGCAGTTACTTTGGTGAAGGCCAAATGTAAATCCATGCCTTAAACTAGATCAGCTGAATAACACCACAAACTAAAACTCTGCCAATAATATTTTCAAACAAAGCTTTTAGGCAAGTTAATCTAAATACCTACTATCCCAAACTCTCTGAGTTACTAAAAGGGAATTATTTGAAACTAACACTAACCATTATAGGATTAGGGTCATAACGTCACTAGATATGAAACATGACCTTCGCCAAAAACCAACACAATGGTTATTTTGAGAATGCTTTTATATAAAGAGAATTAGGAAAAAATTAACAGTTGGAAGGAGGGAGAAGGAAACAGTTTTGTGGGGATTTGTACAATTTAATCTTAACACTGTGTCTAGAAACTACAGCTCAGTGTTAAAGTTGATGATAAGCTAGGTTTTAGGAGAAACCATAAAGACATATAAAGGAGAAATGCTATACCTTGAGCTACATTCATCAGGAATAAAGAAAAGCTATTATTAATGTTTCCATAAAAAAGAATGGATTTCCTATTTTAAAATAAACACAATTTGTTGAAGCATACAAACGTAATTGATGATGTTAAGCTCATCAATAAAAGGATGTTAATCTTGTCTATGATTTTCTGTTGGTCATATTCCTCAATTTTCAACTGCTAAAGTATATGTATAAAACAACACAAAAAATTTAGTCAATCTCAATCATGAATTTCATTGGTCACATTAATCTAATGTTACTTCATATTGGGAACATTAACCCTATTAAAAATCAGGATGACCATTTAAAAATTAGCCAAGAGTATATGTAACAGGAGACATAAATTTGGAGTTTAAAAATGCTTTTAAAGATACTGTCAAGATTTTAATGCATGAAACAATTATGTCACTTGCAAATATCTATATCTTGGATCACTTGGTAGTCCCTCAAGGTTAATTTATTTAAGACCTTCAAGAAGATACTTAATTTTCAGGAAGTTATGATTTAAAAAATCTCAAATAAATTGGCTGGGCATGGTGGTTCATGCCTGTAATCCCAGCATTTTGGGAGGCTGAGGCAGGCGGATCACCTGAAGTCAGGAGTTTGAGACCAGCCTGGACAACATAATAAAACCCTGTCTCTACTGAAAATGCAAAAATTAGCTAGGCGTGTTTGTGCATGCCTGTAATTCCAGCTACCAGTGAGGGTGAGGCAGGAGAATCACTTGAACCCAGGAAGCGGAGGCTGCAGTGAGCCAGAATTGCTCCACTGCACTCCAGCCTGGGCGACAGAGCGAGACGCTGTCTCAAAAATAAATAAATCAAAATAAATCTCAGTAAATTGAGTATGCACCAAAAAAATTAAAATACATCTATATTAATTTTAAAAACTTCTGCTCTTATATAAAATGTAAATTTCTGCTGAAGAAATGTATATTTTTGTGTTAAATATTTATGCTATTAGTCAATAGCTATTGAAATACAGTGAATTTTTGTAATGAAAGTTAAATTTTTCATCAACTATGTTAAAAATAAGGCACATTTTCTCACTCTTTCTGTGACTGATGGTGTGTTATCAAACTCACGGTAAGAAACAGAGCAAACACTGCTGCAAAAGTTGCTCACAAAAAAAACAAAAAAAACAATAAGCAGATGGAAAACAAATTCTGTATATATTTCTGGAAGAATTCTACTAATGCATGTCTTCTAAGACTGAAAAGTGAATCAGGTCCCTATCTTTTATAATTCTTTAAAGGTTAAATGTCATGGATTAAACTGCCACAGAACAGGGTACACCTGTCAGAAGCCTCATTTGTAAAAGATGTCTTTAAAAATTTGCCAAAATTACCATGCAGTTTTCATATAATGCTTGTAGACATGTTTTAAGAGAATAAAATTCTCTATGGACAAAAGCTAAAACCCATGCCAGAATCAAATCTATTAGTACTGAATGCACTAAAGAGGATTAGTGAATGTCTGCAAAAAAATTTAAAAATGTTGAAAAACTTCACAATTGACAATGTTTAAAAAGGAGCTTTGGAATAAATTAGTCACAGATAAAATCCCAGAAGGGACTTCAGAAACCCACAAATATTTATGGCATGAACAGAAAGCTGTATGGAGAAGTTCACAAATGTCCAATTACAAGAAGGATATGCATCTCTCAAGTTAAAGATGAAAGTTTTAAAAACTTTCTAATTAAAAATACTACAAAAGGAAAAAGCTCTGCTTTGAATATTTTAAAGTTCTCTTACAGCAAATGAAATACTCTTGAAAAAAGTAAGAGGTAACACTATGTTAAAATCACTATTTTAAAAATCTATTCGAATAGATACAAAAAGCTTTTGTTAGTATTTTATACACTATGACAGAGCAATGACATTGGTGGTTGATATATAATGTTATACGGCTTCCAAATTTATATATTGAATTCTATAAACTCTTATTTTCAGATATATAGCTAGAACACAGTGCTTCTCAATTGCACAGGATTAGTGGGAAGAAAACATATAAATTACTAGAAGCCTTCATAACATAGTTAACTTTAATATAATTTTGGTATATAAAAAATGCATGTGAACAAAGTTATAATTAAAAAAAATAAAACCAATATTTTTTCATCACAATTTATAAAGATACTGACATGTAAGTATACAAAGGGATGAAGACATTTAACAAAATTTTAACTTTTTTTCTTTCATAATTTTGATACTGATATGTAAGTATACAAAGGGATGAAGAAAGACATTTAACAAAAGTTTTAACTTTTTTTTCTTTCATAATTTTGAGACAACTAGATTAATAACTAAATTTTACTAGGGGAAAGAGAAGAAACTCGTAACTTTTCTGTTCTATAATGACTTTTAAATATCTCTTATAAATAAGAGCCATAAAAATATTGATTTTGTTAATCAGATACATTTATGTAAATATTTATCTGGTCATTTCTCATCTCAGACCTCATAAGAGATGTGAGAAAAACCCTGATGTCAATCAAAATCATTAGCTGGGGAGCTATATTTGTAAATAAATGCAGTATTAAGCACATTCTGATGAAAATTCTCTTCAAATGGATTGTATGTTCAAGTACCTTCAAGGACCAAAGAGCTCGAACACTGGGATTATAAATGTTTTTATTATAAATTACGGTGCTAAGGTTGTACTATTAAGGCCGTCATAGCTGAGACCGTTTTAAGGAACACAAAGAGAATGTACTAAAAATGGTACTTAATGTTTTCTTTGCAATATTTAAATAACAATAAAATTTAATGGAATGTAAATTTGAATTTCAAAAATAAGTTTCAAACTTAATGCTATAAACTGGTTATAAATAAGACGGTTTAACTAAAGCTGGTATGTCTTACAAGAAAGTCAGATACAAGCAGCAAGATGTAGTGGTAAAGTGCATGGGCAATGGAACTGACGGTCTTGATTCTGTCACTTATGTGTGGCCTAGGAAAAACTACTGAACGTCTACAGACTGAGTACTTTATTTCTAACATACAGATAATCATAATACCTGACTCATGAGATTATAATAAGGCTCAACTGCGATCTAGGCATTACATTGAAAGCATTACACAGAATCTTCGACACAAAGGAAGCACTTGATAGATGTTTGCTATTGCTGCTGCTGCTACTACTACTGCTGCTGCTGCTGCTATTTTTATGGTTTTTTTTTTTGTTTTTTTGTTTTTTTTTTTGAGACAGTGTCTCACTCTGTTGCCCAGGCTGGAGTACAGAGGTGCGATCTCTGCTTACTGCAACCTCTGCTTCCAGGGTTCAAGCGATTCTCTTGCCTCAGCCTCCTGAGTAGCTGGGATTACAGGCACCTGCCATCACACCCAGCTAGTTTTTGTATTTTTAGTAGAGACTGGGTTTCACCATGTTGGCCAGGATGGTCTCAAACTCCTGACCTAAGGCAATCCACCTGCCTCAGCCTCCCAAAGTGCTGAGATTACAGGCATAAGTCACCACACCTGGCCTACTGCTGCTACTATTACTAATATTGTATTATAATTGTATAAAGGGAGGTCAGCCATTGCTGTTAAAGGCCAAAGAAAGGAGATATTTCTTCTAAGACAATGATTATGAAAAATTTCAAAAAGCAAGCAAGATTTAAATGGGACATTAAAAGATAGATGTGATTCTTAATGATTTCTTAAAATTAAAAATAGTGTTGAACATCAAAAGAAAAACAATTTTAAAGGATCCAAACCTTCACCAATGTAAAGTTCTTAATAACAAAAACCCTGAAAGACTAAAGTGTAAGATAGCTGTATTTCAAGAAAGTTAAAAATGCATACATAAACAAGAGCCGCAGAAAGGGACATAATAAGTATTATTGGATTAGACAAAATATTTAACTTGAACAAGAGTCTTATGTAAGGAAGCAATTAGTGGTAAGATTTAGAGTACAGGATGAGGTCAGATCGGAGAGAAAGATGTATTTTGGGGTAAAAGACAGGGATTTTGTCACATTAAAAACTGAACATTATGACAGGTGTTGAGCAAAGATGATATTCTCAATGTTTCAGCGTGGTTTGTTAAAGCCCAAACATCTGTAATATTCACACAGCAGTGTTGAATTGTGAATTACTTTGCCCTTGTGATTCAATTGGTAACAAAGAACACATCAGCTATAATAATTTCAGTTTCCTATTTGTGCTGATATACTTGTTCTTCAAGGATTGCCCTGGTAACTATTTCACTGAAGGAAAGACATTCTTCCCTTTTACATTTTATAATCTTTAATAAGGTTTGAGGTCAGGGAAGTCTCAGTCACAGTATAGTATATAAGAGTTTTTAAGTTTTAACTGAACTTTAATAGTGAGGAATATTTTCTTGGTTCAAAACAAAAAGCAGTGTTTACATAGGTTTTTTATTTTTGCTGTCTAAAACAGTTCAAAAACAGGCCAGTATGATGGCAAGTCTAAATATGATGACACTGAAAGATGAACACAATATATTATTGAGTTAAAACACAAGCAAGTTAAAGAATACTATGTAGAGCACAACCCCATTATTTAAGAAAGACAGACACACACGCATAAAGACAAATGGTCTAAAAGTGTTGATCTAACAGTGGCCACAGAGTAAGGAAGTGGTTACAATTCAGAATAAGCCCTGGTAAGGAGGGGTACTGCATACACTTTGGTGTTATTTGATTTTTTTAAAACAAACATGATTATCCTTTTATTTAGAAAAATTTAAATGCCTTATATAGGTACATATACTTTCAAAAGTATGTGTACATAGTTTTGATTAAAATAAAGGTACACATACTTTAAAAAAGGTATCATTCTGCAAATTTATTTATAAATTTTTAAAATATTATTTTACCTTTTCTTATTTTGATAAGACTAAATCATGAGCTAAATTTTAAATAATATTTTTTAAAAACAGGATATATATAGAATTTGAAAAAAAGGACCATTAAAATGTACTGAAAAAGTAATGTATTTACTTAAATATACTCATGAATAATTAATGCTGATATTCCTATTCTCTTTACTACTTCTAAAAAGAAAAAACTTGAATGAAATTTATGAACACTTTTCTTTATTCCTTTCTGTGAAAACTGCAAATCTGGATGGAACTTCTGGGATCATTCTTTCTTCTTATAGTAATTTTCAGAAGATTGAACAGAATGCTGTAAGGCCATTTAATGATAACAATAAGACCACGAAAAAAGTTTATGGTGCAAGTTCGAAACCAAACGAGACCATGAAAAAAGTTTAGGCTGCAAGTTTGAAACTTCCTAATTTCACTTATTTCACCCATCTAGGCATTGTACACAAAACATGCAATTATATATTATGATATGGAATCTATCAGAACTACAATGAAATGACAATGTAATTATAAGATAATGTGGTTCAGGTCTTGATTTCTGTGAAGTCATACAGTACCATAGGTTCTAGTCAAAAATACATATCTATCATTGGTGTCTAGCCATCATAAGCACTCAATAAATGTCTGTTGAATAGCTACAAATATTAATCAATGTATATTTATTAAATAAATGAATTCAAGTAATAAATGAATGCATACAAAGGAATGGTATAAATGTCTCAAAGATCCGTATTGTATTAATAACTGATAATAACTATTTCTCCTAAGTTATTTTTAGAAAATCATTAAAAACCACAAAAATCAAGTCAAACTACTTGCAGACAGTATTCGGAATCAGAGAAAATGAGATTTTCAGAAAAGACATAGGAAATATAAATAATATAAATCCAGTATAATCCTTCTATAGCAATTACAGAATAGAATGGTGCAAGATTCTGAGACCTGTTTTCATTATTTAATAGGAACAACAATAAACACTATAGTTAATAAGGTATAGATAATACACCAGCATATCATATAACATAAAGCTTCTAAGAAATATATGTCATTTATATAAGTGAAGTGTAACCAAGTTTCTTAACTTTTATTTTTAGAGGCTAGTCAAGTGAAGCAGTGGGAGTGGGGAAGAAACAAAGAAACCTGTAACTGGTCATGATCAATTAGTTGTAAATATCACTTCACTTGGACCAGCCAATTTATTAAATTATCAATATGCTTAAGTTATAAATATATTTAAATATTTACATCTTGTTTGTTTATAATCTCTAATCAGCCTATGAAAAAAACACTTTCAGCACAGGTAATTTTTAAAAATCTGCCTTTATAACACCTTACTTAACTGCTTCCTGCTTCTCTTTTGGCTTCAGATAAAGACCTGAACAATTTCTCAAGAGAAGAGGTTGTATAAGATAAAGGAACAACTTCAGGTCAGACTGTGCTTCAGGCCTATAGCATAAATCAGGGATATGGCTGAACACATCACCAAATAGGAGAATCTCAGATTGAGTTTAAAGGAAACAGAGATCGAAGTAAAAGAAGGTAAAGGATTAAGGGAGGGTCAATGACAATACATACCTGGGCTAAGCACTGCACAATGACTGAATAAATAACATGTTATGTATGTTTTGTTGTTTTCTAGTGTATCAGATGCTTTTGAGAATAATAAAGTACAAATTCATATAAAGTGTTAACAAAAGTGTTTTACTATCAACCACTATCAACTAAAAGTTTACAAAAATTTTGATGTCAAAAAAAAAGAATCCACTGAGCACAACCTCAGATACAGGGTGGGAACGACTGAGAATGGAGGATATTCAATGTTTCTTACAGAACCTTTCATGGTGTTTTGGCTTTTAGCATTAAAAATTGCTAGCATTCATTATAAAATACATTTTAAAAATTTTCTCTGTTTAAAGGATTTGTAAAAAATTGATTTAATCATCTCCTACAAAAGGTGTAGCCTCTGAAATGGCACATCAGTATCATCCAGTATCAGTATTACACCCAATCCCCCCGGAGCCTAAAAGGAATGTAAAATTTTAGGCCTCAAATGAGACCTCGTAAGTCAAAATCCGCATTTTATCAAGATCCTCGGGTGATCTGGAAACACATTAAATTTAGGAAGTACTGGTTTAATTCAACATAAATCATAACCCCTCTTAAGCCTTGTATGTGGTTGATTAGCCTCTGCTACATCAGAAAAGGGGAACTCACTAACTCCTGAGATAGTCAACATTTTCAAAAATAAACTCCTAATTTTCACCCACAAAATCCTCCAATACAAATCTTCCTACAGTTTTCCTTTTTCAGTTAATTTCATCCTTCCAGTTGTTTAGGCCATATATAACTGAATTATCTTTGTATCCTTTTTCTCAAACCCCATGTGCAAATTCTTTTGACTCTACCTCTCACACATCTCCAGAATCTGACCATGTCTCACCACGTCCACAGCTACTAACTTTGCCCAAGCTGCCACTATCTTCTTCCAAGATTACCGCATTAGCTTTTCTCTTTCCCCTGCCTTTCTTTGCCTGAATCATCTGCTTAAGTGTAAAAACAATCTTGTCACTTCACTGCTCAAACCCTCTGAGGCCTTTCCATTTGATGACAAAATCAACTCCTCAATAAGTGAAAGAAATCAATATATATTCAGTTAAATCAAGTAGCAAAAATATTAATAATTCTTAACATGATTCTTTTAGGGTTGAATGTCACACTTTCATTTGTTCTGAACTGTGAGTCCCTTTATTTTCAAACATATATTTAACCTCTTTTTAAATGTATATCTCTAGTCCCTCCTGGTGATTCCCCCATTTCTTTCTGCAGGCAGACATTTAGTAAATAACAAAAGCATTACATATTTCAAAATTCTGCATGTGTGGATAATTCTTTCCTCACAACGATGTCTCACTCAAACTAATAGCCAAAGTCCACCTAATAACCCTATATGGCTCCTCTACAATGTCCTTTTCCTCTCAGCCTGCTCAATTCCCCTGGCACACAATGCTTTAGCACCACTGGCTTCTCTTCTGGCTTCAAGGTCCTTGCACTTTCTCAGTGAGGTGTCTTCTGACTAAGCCATGCTGTTCACCTCTAACTCTCCATTTCTTTTTCCCTTCCCAGCTTTGTTATCTACACGTCACTACTTGCATTCTAGTGTACCATACAATTTATTTATAGGCTTGTAATTCTCTCTCTCCCGTTAGAATGCAAGTTCTGTGAGAGCAGGGATTTTTCTTTCTTTTGTAAACTGACATACACCCAGTATCTAGAACAGTGCCTGATGTACAGTAGGCTCCCCCAAAATAATTATTAAATGACTAAGAATGAAAAGTCCCATTATTAGACTTTTATAATTTAAAAAATTTTCATTCTATTGAGCTGCAATTAGTGTCATTGTTACACCCACCGATTTAACGATCCTAGGTCTGTTCTTCACTTTGGAAGAAATGAACTACTCCCTATGACACATTATCGGCTACTTATTCAAAGAATAGTACCATGTCCCCTAGGAGTTTTCTCTTTTTCAACTTTAATATAAGCCATTATTTTAAGCTGATGACAACACTGACTGCATAAATAGACAAGGAGAAAATAAAAACTCTATGCTTTAACTTTGTCCTCCTGCTTTTTAACTTTTTGTTGTTTCTATTTATATCTTATTATACTATGTCTTGAAAAGTTGTAGTTATTTTTAATCATTTCATCTTTTAGTCTCTCTATTCAGTATATGAGTAGTTTACATATCACAACTACAGTATTATAATATTCTGAATTTTCTGTGTACTTACTATTACCAGCGAGTTCTGTATCTTCAGATCATTTCCCATTGCCCATTAACGTCCCTTTCTTTCAGACTGAAGAACTCCCTTTAGCATTTCTTGTAGGACAGGTCTCGTGTTGATGAAATCCTTCAGCTTTTGTTTGAGAAACGCTTCGTTTCTGCTTCATGTTTGAAGGATATTTTCACTGCATAGACAATTCTAGGATACAACTTTTTTTCCTTCAGCACTTTAAATATGTCATGTTACTCTCTCCTGGCCTGTAAGGTTTCCACTGAAAATGCTGCCAGACATACCGGAGCTCTGTTGTATGGTTTTTGTTTGTTTTCAGAGACAAGATCTCTCTTTGTCCCCCAGGCTGGAGTGTGGGGGTGTGATCAAAGCTCACTGCAGCCTCAACCTCCTGTGCTCAAGTGATTCTCCCACCTCTGATTACAAAATAGCTGGGACTACAGGTGTGTACCACCACACCTGACTAATTGTTGAATTTTTTGATAGAGATGAAGTCTCATCATGTTGCCCATGCTGGTCTTGAATTCCCAGGCTCAAGCAATCCTCCGTCTCAAGCCTTTCAAAGGGCTGGGATCACAGGCATGAGCCATTGTACCTAGCTTCATTGTATGCTATTTGTTTCTTTTCTCTCGCTTCTTTTCAGATCCTTTTTTATCCTTGACCTTTGGGAGTTTGATGATTAAATGCCTTGAGGTAGTTTTCCTTGGGTTATATCTGCTTTGTATTCTATAACCTTGTACTTGATATCTTTTTCTAGGTTTAAGAAGTTCTCTGTTACTATCCCTTTGAATAAACTTTCTACTCCTATCACTCTCTCTACCTGTCTTTAAGGCCAATAACTCTTATCTATGCCCCTTTGAAGCTATTTTCTAGATCCTGTAGGTGTACTTCATTCTTTTCTTTTGTCTTCTCTGATTGTGTATTTTCAAATAACCAGTCTTCAAGCTTACTAATTCTTCTGCTTGATCAATTTTGCTGTTAAAGAGATATTGATGCATTCTTTAGCATTTTAATTGCATGTTCAATTCCTGAATTTCTACCTGATTCTTTTAAATGATTTCAATCTCTTTGTTAAATTTATCTGATACAATTCTGAATTCCTTCCCAATTATTTTGAATTTCCTTCAATGTCCTCAAAACAGCTATTTTGAATTCTCTGTCTGAAAGGTCACATATCTCTGTCTATCCAGGATTAGTCCCTGGTGCCTTATTTAGTTTGTTTGGTGAGCTCATGTTTTCCTCAATGGTTTTGATGCTTATTAATATTCATCGATGTCTGGGCATTTAAGAGTTAAGTATTTACTGTAGTCTTTGCAGTCTGGGCTTGTTCGTACCCATTTTTCTAGGGAAAGAATTCCAGTTATTTGAAAAAACTTAGATGTGGTGATCTAAGTTTTTGGTCATTGCAGCCATATCTGCATTAGGGAGTAACCCAAGTCCAGTAACACTGTGGCTCTTGCAGACTTGTAGAAGTGCCACCCTGGTAGTCTTGGATAAGATCCAGAATAATTCTCTGAATTACCAGGCAGAGACTCTTGTTTTCCTCCTTTTCTCCCAAACAGACACAACCTCTCTGTGCTGAGTTGCCTGGAGCTGTGGAAGTGGGGTGTGTGTGCGTGTGTGTCACAAGCACTGTGGCTGCCACCACCACTGGGACTGCTGGGTCAGACTTGAAGCCAGCACAGCACTGGGTCTCACCTAAAGCCTGTGGTAACCAAGGCCTGGCTATGGCCTGTGTTCACTCAAGGCCCTAGCACTCTGCAATTGGGAGACAGCAAAGGCAGCCAGATTTGTGTCCTTCTCTTCAGGGTGGTAAGTTCCCCTGGTCTCAACTGCATCCAGAGATGCAGTCCAGGAGCCAGGGCCTACAGTCAGAAGCCTAAGGTATCTACTTGGTGCTCTTTTCTACTGAGGATGAGCTGGCACCCAAGGCACAAGTCAAAGTCCTTCCCACTCTTCCCTCCCCTTTCCACAAGCAGTAAAGTCTCTCCCCATGGCCACCACCATCCCAGGCCCGCAGTGAGCCCTGGCTATCACAGATGTTCCCTCAAAGCCCAAAGGCTCTTCAGTCAGCTTGTGGTGAATGCTGCCAGGCCTAAGACTCATCCTGCAGGGCAGTGGGCTCCCATTGGCTCCCCTCTGGCCCAGGGTAGGTCCAGAAATCCCATTCAAAAGCTAAGGCCTGGAATTGGGTACCCTAAGAACCCACTTGGTGCTCTTTCCCACTGTGGCCTAGCTGATACCTAAGCTGCAAGACAAAGTCCCCTTTACTTTTCCCTCCCCATTTCTCAAGTAGGAGTCCCATCTTATAGCCACCACAGCTGGGAATGTGCTGGGTCACAGCTGAAGACAGGATGTCCTTGAGTATCTCACCCAAGGCCCAGGTGAGTATTGCCTGGGTACCCTCACTGTTTATTCAGGGCCCAACGGCTCTTTAGTTAGCAGATGATGAATCCTGTCAGGACTGAGTTTTTCCCTTCAAGGCAGCCGGTTTCATTCTGGCCGAAATTATGTCTAGAAATGTCATCTGGGAACTAGGACCTGGAACGGGGGCCTCAGGACTCTACCTCGTGCCCCATCCTGCTGAGCTAGTATCCAAGTTGCAAGGTAAAGTCCTTTTTACTCTTCCCTCTCTGCTCCTCAAGTGAAAGGAAGGAGTCCCTCTCTGAGCTATGAGCTATACTGCCTGGAGTTGGAGAAGCACTGGTGCAAGTACTCCCTTGGCCACCCTCACTGGTATCTCACTAGTTGGCATGCTCCCCAGGCCAGCAAAGAACCAAGACTTGCTCAGGAACTGTAGTCTGTGACCTAGACTAACCTTTCAAGTTTATTTAGGACCCCAGAGTAGTACTTCAGCATGTGGTGGTGAGGCTTACTGGAACTCAGGTTCCAATCGCAGGAATGAGTGGATCCCCTATGGCTAGGGCTGGTCTATATCTTTCCTCCAAGGGTGCTGGCTGAGGTCTACCTGGTATTGCTGCCTGTGACAGAGCAGCACTGAGTTCCAATGCAAAGTCTCATAATCAGTGTACTCTCCCTCCCCTAAGTGAACAGATTTTCTTTCAGTGCCAGGAGGCCACTTCAGGAAGGGGATGGGGGAAGGGTGGCATCAGCAATTCATGACTGTCTTTCCTACTCTCTTCAGTGCCTCTTTCAGTGATATGAAGTTGAAGCCAGGTACTGCAACTGCTCACCCGAATTTTGGTTTTTATTTAAGTGCTATTTTGTTCAGTTTGGTATTCAGCCATCTTTCTCCACCTCTCTCTCTTCTTTACATTTAAGATCTTGAATTACTTGAGTCTTACTGTTGTTCCTTCGAAGGTAATAAATCTTTTTAAAAATGACTTCATCTCAGATTTTTCTCTTTCTCCTTTCTTAAAATAATCCAAATTCCAAAATTTATTAAAGATAAAGACTTCTCTTTCCTAAATACTGCCTTAGGCCTTAATCCTGTGCTCATGGGGACATGTGGTTGCATCCTCTCTTTCTTCCCTTACCTTCTTCCCTCACCACAGCGGAAGATAAAGAGGAGTCTCTATCTTATGTTTTCAGAAATTTGACCATGTTATGCCTACAAGTATATTTCTTTGCATTTATTTTGCTTGGGTTAAGGATACAGTAATGAGCTTTTGTGGTTTTATTTGATACAGGGTCTTGCTCTGCTGCCCAGATTGGAGTGCAGTGGTGCAATCAAGGCTAACTGCAGCCTTGACCTCCCAGGTTCCAGTGATCGCCCCAAGGCTCTAGCGATCCTTCTGCCTCAGCCTCCTGAGTAGCTGGGACCACAAGCATGCATCACCTTGCCCGGCTAATTTTTTTCTTTCTTTCTTTCTTCTTTTTTTTTTTTTCTGATAGAGATGGGCTCTCCCTATGATGTCCACACTGGTCGCAAACTCTTGGACTCAAGTGATCCTCCTGCCTCAGCCTCCCAATCTGATGGCATTACAGGCATGAGCCACTGCACCCAGTTGTAATGGGCCTTTTGAGTCTGCTGCTTAGTGACTTTTGTTAATTTTGGAAAAGCCTCAAGAATTATATCTTTAATTATTCCTTTTGTTCCATTCCTTCTTCTACTTCTTGTACTCTCATTACCTGTCAAATCATTTAAGAACTCCCTACATATCTTTCAGTTTGTTCTCTTTCCTTATTCCTCTCCTTTTTCATTCTTTTTTTTCCCTATCTGTGCTTCAGTTTGTATAATTTCTATTCATCTATATCCAAGTTCACTAATCCTGTCTTTTGCTGTATCCATCTGCACTTAAAGCTCCCCAATGAGTCCCTGATTTCAGATACTGTATTTTTCAGATTGAGATTTTTTAAAAATAGAATTTATGTCTCTGAAATCCATTTTGACACTTAAAATATATTAATAACATTTATTTCAAACTCCTGTCTATTCATTCCACTATCTTAGTCATCTGTGAGTCTTTTTCTACTGGCTAATTTTTCTTCTGCCTGGGTCACATTTTTCTGCTTCTTTAAAATCTTACAATTTTTGATTATATATCAAACATCATATGTAAAAAGCCCAACGACACTAAAGTCAATGTTATTTTCCCACGAAGAAGGCATATCTTTTCCTGCCAGGCAAATTAGATAAAGGGTAGGTCATTTTAATCGAATCAGGAATTTAGCTGGGTTAAGGATGGTTTGCAAATTTAGTGGTATTCGTCTTTGATTTCAAATGTCTCAAGGGTGAGACTTATTCTACGTTTGTGCAGGCCTCTCCCTGTAGTGTAACAGTGTTTAATGAAAATATAATGCAAACTACAAATGTGAGCCACCTTTGTAAATTAAAATTTGTGAATAGTTATATCAAAGAGTGTTTTTTAAAAAAGTGGAAATATTTATAAATAATATGTAGCATTTAATTCATACACACTAATATTGCCATTTAAATATATAGTCAGTAAAAATATTAATGAGATATTTTACTTTGTTTTGTTATTAAGTTTTTGAAACCTGATGTGTATTTTATACTTACAGAATGTCTCAATTTGGACTAGCCACATTTTAAATGCGGAATAGCCACATGTACTTAGTGGCTACTATACTGGACAGTACATAAATGGGACCTAATTAAACTAAAGAGCTTCTGCATAGCAAGAGAAACTATCAACAGAATAAACAGACAACCCACAGAATAGGAGAAAATATTTGCAAACTATACATCTGAGAAAGCTCTAGTGTTCAGAATCTAAAAGGAAATTAAACAAATTAACAAGCAAAAACCCAACAACCCCATTAAAAAGTGGGCAAAGGACATGAACAGGGACTTTTCAAAAGAAGACATATGTACAGTCAACAAGTATATGAGAAAAAAAATGCTCAACACTACTAATCCTTACAGAAATGAAAATCAAAACCACAATGAGATACTATCTCACACCAGTCAGAATGGCTACCTTTAAAAAGTCAAAAAATAACAGATGCTACTAAGGTTGTGGAGAAAAGGAAATGCTTACACATTGCTGGTGGAAATGTAAATTACTTTACCTACTGTGGAAAGCAGTTTGGAGATTTCTCAAACCAAACAGAACTACCATTTCACTTAGCAATCTCATTATTGCAGCAGTCCCCAACCTTAGTGGCAGCAGGAACTGGTTTTGTAGAAGACAAATTTTCCATGAATAGGGCAGGGAGAGATAGGTTCAAAATGAAATTGTTCCACCTTAGATCATCAGGCATTAGATTCTTGAAAGAAACACGCAACCTAGATCCCTCATGTGCATAGTTTACAATAGAGTTCGCGCACCTATGAGAATCTAATACTTGCCACTGACCTGACAGGAGGTAGAGCTCAGGCAGTAATGATCTCTCTCCCACCATTCATCTTCTGCTGTGTAGCATGGTTCCTAAAAGGCCACACACTGATACCAGTCCATGGCCTGGGGCTTGGGAACTGCATTAATAGGTATATACCCCAAAAAATATAAATTGTTGTATCATAAAGACAAATGCACACGTATCTTCAGTGCAGCACTATTCACAATAGCACAGACATGGAATCAACCTAAATTCCCAAGGAAATGAGAGGACACACAAAAAAAGGAAAAACATTCCATGCTCATGGATAGGAAGAATCAATATCATGAAAATGGCCATATTGCCCTAAGTAATTTATAGATTCAATGCTATTCCCATTAAGCTACCATTGACTTTCTTCACAGAATTGGAAAAAACTGCTTTAAATTTCATATGGAACCAAAAAAGAGCCTGTATAGCCAAGATAATCCTAAGCAAAAAGAATAAACCTGAAGGCATCACGCTATCTGACTTCTAACTATACTACAAGGGACAGTAACCAAAGCAGCATGGTAACAGTAGCAAAACACGTGTACAGACCAATGGAACAGAACAGAGTCCTCAGAAATAATACCACACATCTACAGCCATTTGATCTTCGACAAACCTGACAAAAACAAGCAATGGGGAAAGGATAAATGGTGCTGGGAAAACTGGCTAGCCATATGCAGAAAACAGAAACTGGACCCCTTCCTTACACCTTATACAAAAATTAACTCAAAATAGATTAAAGATTTAAATGTAAAACCCAAAAACCACAAAATCCCTAGAAGAAAATCTAGGCAATACCATTCAGGAAATAGGCATGGGCAAAGACTTCATGACTACAACATCAAAGACAACTGCAACAAAAGCCAAAATTCACAAATGGAATTTAATCAAACTAAAGAGCTTTTGTGCAGCAAAAGAAACTATCATCAGAGTAAACAGGCAACCTACAGAATGGGAGAAAATTTTTGCAATCTATCCATTTGACAAAGGTCTAATGTCCAGAATGTACAAGGAACTTTAACAAATTTACAAGAAGAAAAAAAACCTCATCAAAAAGTGGGAAGGATATGAAAAGACATTTCTCAAAAGAAGACATTTATGTGGCCAAAAAACATATGGAAAAAAAAGCTCATAATGATTGGTCATTAGAGAAATGCAAATCAAAACCACAATGAGATACCATCTCACACCAGTTAGAATGGTGACCATTAAGGAAACAGGCCAGGCGCAGTGGCTGAAGCCTATAATCCCAGCACTTTGGGAGGCCGAGGTGGGAAGATCACCTGAGGTCAGGATTTCAAGACCAGCCTGGCCAACATGGTGAAACCCCTTCTCTACTTAAAAATACAAAAATCAGCTGGGCCTGATAGTCTGCGTCTGTAATTCCAGCTACTTGGGAGGCTTAGGCAGGAGAATCTCTTGAACCCAGGATGCAGAGGTTGCAGTGAGCCAAGATTGTGCCGCTATACTCCAGCCTGGACAATAGAGCAAGACTCTGTCAAAAAAAAAAAAAAAAAAAAAAAGGAAACAACAGATGCTGGTAAGACTGTGGAGAAACAGGAACACTTTTACACTGTTGGTGGGAGTGTAAATTAGTTCAACCATTATGGAAGACAGGGTGGTGATTCCTCAAGGATATACCATTTGACTCAGAAATCCCATTTGACTCAGAAATCCCATTACTGGGTATATACCCAAAGGATTAGAAATCATTCTACCATAAAGACACATGCACACATATGTTTATTGTAGCACTATTTACAATAGCAAAGACTTGGAACCAACCCAAATGACCATCAATGATATACTGAACAAGGAAAACGTGGCACATATACACCATGGAATACTATGCAGCCATAAAAAGAATGAATTCATGTCCTTTGCAGGGAGATGGATGAAGCTGGAAACCATCATTCTCAGCAAACTTACACATGAACAGAAAACCAAACACAATATGTTCTCCTTCATAGTGGGAGTTGAACAATGAGAACACATAGACACAGGGAGGGGAACATCACACACTGGGGCCTGTCAGGGTATTGGGGGAAAGGGGAGGGAGAACATTAGGACAAATGCCTAACGCATGTGGGGATTAAAACCTAGATGATGGATTGACAGGTGCAGCAAACCACCGTGGCCACATGCATACTAAGCAACGAACCTGCACGTTGTGCACATGTATGCCAGAACTTAAATAAAAATAAAAAACAAAAAGAAAAAGTAGACTGATAAAGAAAATGTGGTACATATACAACATGGAATACTATGTAGCCATAAAAAGAAGAAGATAATGTCCTTTGCAGCAACATGGATAAAGTTATAGGCTCTTATCCTAAGCACACTAATGCAGGAACAGAAAAACCAAACACCGCATGTTCTCATGTATAAGTGAGAACCAAACACTGAGTCCACATGGACACAAAGAAAGAAACAACATTTTCACTCATAGGTGGGTGTTGAACAAAGAGAACACATGGACACAGGGAGGGGAGCATCACACACTGGGGTCTGTCGGGGGGAAATAAGGGAGGGATAGCGGGAGGTGGGGAGTTGGGGAGAGATAGCATGGGGAGAAATGCCAGATATAGATGATGGGGAGGAAGGCAGCAAATCACACTGCCATGTGTGTACCTACGCAACAATCTTGCATGTTCTTCACATGTACCCCAAAACCTAAAATACAATAAAAAATTTTAAAAAATTTTTTTAAAAAAGAAAGAAACAACAGAGAGCAGGGCCTATTTGAGGGTGGAGAGTGAAAACTGAAAAACTGCCTATTGAGTACTATGCTTATTACCTGGGTGAAGAAATAATATGTACATCAATCTCCTGTGATATGGAACTTATCTATTTAACAAACCTGCATATATACCCCTAAAACTAAAATAAAAGTTTAAAAAAAAAGTCAAATTTTGAAAAGCGAATTTTTTTCTTGCTAGCATTCCCTTCTAAAAAAAGTACTGTGGAGGGCTGTCTGTGTATTTGGGGCTCCTCTAGATTCCAATTTGTCCCTCTAACCCCATGACTGAGAAACGTCCCCTGGTTTCTTTTTCCCACAACAAAATCCTTCTCCTTATACCCAGATAAGGAAAACACTTGTAGAGTAGAAAAGAGCACCTGACCTTACCTAGGAAGGGCATTTCCCTCTCTGGAATTTAATTCACTTGGACCTCTTTGTGACATCAATCCCTGATATTTTCCTAAAATCAAATTCACTGTTTTGCTCTTTTGAGATGGAGTCCCGCTCTGCTGCCCAGGCTGGATGCAGTGATGCGATACTGGCTCATAGCAACCTTCGCCTCTGGGGTTCAAGCAATTCTAGTGCCTCAGCCTCCCAGGTAGCTAGGATTATAGGCATATGCCACCAAGCCCAGCTAAGTTTTATATTTTTAGTACAGAAGGGGTTTCACCGTGGTGGCCATGGCCATGGTGGTTTGTTTTTTTTTCTGAGACAGTCTGGCTCTGTTGCCCAGGCTATAGCACAGTGATAGGATCTCAGCTCACTGCAACCTCTGCTTCCCAGCTTCAAGCAATTCTCCTGCCTCAGCCTCCCGAGTAGTTGGGATTACAGGCACCCACCACGGTGCCCGGCTAATTTTTGTATTTTTTAGTAGAGACAGGGTTTCATTATGTTGGCCAAGATGGTCTTGAACTAATGACCTTGTGATTCACCTGCCTCAGCCTCCCAAAATGCTGGGATTACAGGCGTAAACCGCCATACCCAACCCATGCTGGTCTTTAACTCCTGACCTCAAGTGATCCATCCACTTTGAACTCTCAAGGTGCTGGGATTACAGGCTTCAGTCACTGCGCCCAGCCGAGATTTGTTGAGGTATAACTGATTTGCCATAAATTTACTCCTCTGACATGTACAATTCAGTGGTTCCTAAAATATATTATCACTGTGCTCAATGTACATCACTTACTGTACAACTCACTTTACATCAATACTTTCTAATTCAGAACATTTTCTTAACCCCAAAAAGAAATCACATACCCATTAGTTGTCATTCTCCTCTCCCTTCCGCCTTCTAGCAAGCACTATTCTATTTTCTGTCTCCAGATTTGTCCATTCTGCACATGTCATAGAAATGGAATCATAATATATGGTCTTTTGAGTCTGGCTTCTTTCACTGTGCATAATGATTCCAAGGTTGATCCAGTTATAGCATATATCATGACTTCACTGCTTTCTATGAAAGAATAGCATACTATTGTATAGATATACCACATTTTGTTTATCCATTCATCAGGCGTTGGACCTTTGCGTTGTTTCTACTTTTTGGCTATTATGAACAGTGCTGCTATAAACATCTGTGTGCATGCTTCTGTGTGGACATATGTTTCCAATTTTCTTAGGTATACACCTAGGAGTGGAATTGCTGCATTATATGGTAACTCTCTGTTTAACATTATGAGAAACTTCCAAACCATTTTCTATAGCAGCTGTATCATTTCACATTTTCACCAGAAACATATGAAGATTCATGTGATATTGTGAAATATAGATTTAGTCTTCCTCCCAGTTTTCTGTCATATAGCTCCTAAAACCCATGGAATCTCAAGTGATTAAGAGTGTCTTTTGCATGCTGATGAGATGCCTGACTGACTGGGGGCCTGTAGATAGCTTCAGAATGAGAGCTATTCAAGAGAAAGCTGCAAGCATGATTGGAGAGGTAGAACTTTCAGCCCCACCTCTCAAACTCCAGGGAGGGGAAAGGAGCTGAAGGCTGAGTTGATCACCAATGGCCAATGATGTAATCAATCATGTCTATATAATGAAGCCTTCACAAAACCCTAAAAGGACAGCGTTTGGATGAGCTTCTGAAATGCTGAACACATGGAGGTACCTGGAGGGCTCTGTATATCTCCTTGATTTGGCTGTTGATCTGTATCTTTTATAATATCCTTTATAATAAGTGGACAAAGGTAAGCAAATGGTTTCCCTGAGTTCTGAGGGTTACTCTAGCAAATTAATCAGACCCGAGGAGGCAGTCTTAGAAACCCTGGTGTATAGCCAGTCAATCAGAAGCACAGTCACAACCTGGGGCTTGCAAGTGAACTATGAAGTGGGAAGAGGGTAGTGTTGTGAGACTGAGCCCTTAATTTGTGGGATCAGACACTATCTACAGCAGGCAGTGTCAAAGTTGAATTCGATTATGGTGAACTAAATTATGGAGAACCTTGCTAAGTGTCCACTTTGTACGTAGGGAAACAACCCTCACACATCCAGTGTCAGAAGCATTAGGTTGAGTGCTCTACTGAACATGTGAGAGTGGGAAAAACACCTTGGGTTTTCTATATATCCTCTATAATTCCAGTATCTCCACATTTGATATCTTTTTTATTTTCGACATCCTAACAGGTGTAGTTTTAACTTCCAGTTCCCTAATGACTAATAGTGTTGAACATCTTTACATGTGTTTATTGGTCATTTTTATATCTTGGATAGATATCTACTCAAATACTTTGCCTATTTTAAAATTAGGTTTTCATTTTATTTTTGAGTTGTAAGAGTTCTTTACATACTCTGGACACAGGTCCCTTATCAGATATGTTATTTATTTGTAAACATTTTATCCCATTCTTATGATTTCATTTTCTTGACAGAGTCCTTTGTAATACAAAAGCTTATAATTTTGATAAAGTCCAATTTATCTAGTGTTTCTTTTAACCCTTGTGCTTTTGATGTCATAGTCAAGATAACCATTACATAATTAAAGGTCACAAAGATTTACTCCTAATTGTTCTCTAAATTTCAAGATTTTAGCACTACATTACAGACTATGATCCATTTTGAGTTAATTTTTGTGTGTGATGTGAGGTAGGGGTTGAACTTCATGTGGATATCTAATAGTCTAAGTACCATTTGTTGAAAAGGTTATTCTTCACCATTGACTTACCTTGACATCATTATAAAAAAATTGATAATAAATGTGACAGTTTACTTCTGAATGCTCAATTCTTTTCACTGATCTATATCCTTCTGTCAGTGTGTCACTGTTTTGATTCCCATTGTTTAACTTTTGAAATAAGAACTGTGAGATCTCCAACTTCATACCTCTTTTTCAAGATTATTTTGGCTATTATGGGTCCCTTAGAATTTTATACATATTTTAGAATCAGCTTGCAAATTCCCACAAAGAAGAGAGCTGAACTTCTGATGGGAATTGTGTGGAATCTGTAGATTAATTTGGGGAGTACTGCTATCTAACAAAACTAAGTCTTCGGAAATACAAACATGGTATGTATTTCATGTATTTAAGTCATTTAAAATTTCTTTCAACTAAGTTTTGTAGTTTTCAGAGTGTAAATTTTGCACCTTTTTGACAAATTTATTCATAAGTGTTGGATTCTTTTTAATGGTATTTTATAACTGGAATTGTGATTTTAATTTCATTTTTTGATTGTTCATTGCTAATTGATTTTTATAAATTTTTACATATTTTATTTTATACATTTCATGCATTTTTATACATTGATCTTGTTGTAGCCTGCAACTTGGTTAAACTTGTTTGCTTGCACAACAGTTTTTCAGTGGATTCCTTAGGACTTTCTATTTATAAGACCATGTCATTTATAAAAAGACAGATTTATTTCTTCTTTACAATCCAGAAGACTTTTATCTTTTTCTTAATTACTCTGGCAATATCCTCTAATAAAATGCAGAATAGGAGTGTTAAAAGTGGACATCCTTGTCTTGTTTCCCTTTAGGAATTCATGGTGCACATAGTCTTTTAAGAGCTCTGAGAAGCCAAGCTGAAACCGTATATTAATTTTGGACTACCAAGCATTTACCAAACTTATTTGAGCAACTTTTAATATTACATGAGGCTTCTATCTCTGGAAAACATTTTCGTATTGTGGAAAACACTGTATTGTGGATCACAAAATGAGACAAGTTACCTTTTACTAGAGAATAAAAACACAAAATTCATAGAGATTCAAAAAGAATGAAATAACACAAACTGTCACACAAACTAAAGCCTTTAAATTTCCTAGCCAAAAAAAAAAAGTTTTAGAGATTAACAATGCTAATCCAGGAGAGCAATCCAAGATGGCCGATTAACAGCAGCTCAGGATTGTAGCTCCCAGTGAAAGTGCAGAGAGCCAGTGGACACCGCAATTTCAGACGAATTTCTGTTGCCCAATAAATGGGAGATACCCAGCAGAGGAGCCACACGGGTCACCAGAGCGACTCTTTTGGCTGGTGTGGCTGTTTTGCCCCAGCGTGGCGCTTCTCAGTGCGGAGTATATGGGACTGGGTGCCCTTTGAGTCGGGCTCAGCTGGTCCCATACCCACAAGGAGAACAGCAATTGGAAGTGCTGAGGACTGAGAGTTTCACAGCAAGCACAGCAGAAACCGGGAAAGCCTAGCTCTGTGAAGAAGGGGCGTCACCAAAGGAAAACTAAGAAACAGAAAAAACTTCATCACCAACAATCCGGACGCCCATTCAGACCCAATCTGAAAGTCAGCAATTACAAAGACGACAGGTGGATACATCCACAAAAATGGGAAGAAACCAGTGCAAAAAGGCTGAGAACACCCGAAATCAGAATGCCTCTCCTCCTACAGGGGATCGCAGCTCCTCATCAGCAAGAGAACAAGGCCTGATGGAGAATGAGTG
>CAUYLG010015353.1:0-29665 GCA_963573385.1 Cacajao melanocephalus
TGTTTTAGTTCTTTGTAGATTCTGGATATTAGTCCTTTGTCAGATGGGTAGATTGCAAAAATTTTTTCCCATTCTGTTGATTGCCAGTTCACTCTATTTCTAAATGATTTAAGTTTCTCTTTCACAAATGGTATTGCAGTAGGTATATGTGGGATGAAAAGAAAGCAGAAAGCTAAGTACTTTAGAGAATTTGCAATGAGTAGGGGAGTTACACTTGATAGTGAACAATTTCAAGGCAGTTCATAAGCCATGGTGGCACTGTTAAGTACCAATAGAGTTCAGAAGCACCTGAGAGTTAGGCAATGACCTCCCTCAAGTGAGATTCTTAACCAGCAATGGTAGAGAATGCACTCAGCACATGCTTCCAGCAGGGTAGGTATCCCTTCCCTGAACTAGGTCTCTAGGTATCAGTCTGATCATCTGTCTTCATTTCCTCTGTTTTGGTTGTCTTCTGCTTGGCTTTTTTTTTTTCTTGTGCAATTGTACTTTCCTATATATTAGAAGCCAAGTATTATTTATTAAGTCATTAGTCCTTTCATTTTCCATGGATACAATCTTGCTTTTTCCTTTGAGAACTAGTTAGGGTTGTCTTGACAAGTTTTATTTCATGGAACAAATTCCTAATCTTAAGGACTTTTAGAATATTATGCTAAAAACTTTTAAAGCCACATTACTAAGACCTTCAAAACCATTAGAGATGTAATAAAGAGATTGCTTTTAAGAACTTTTCCTATAGGCTAATAGTGACTACACAAAATTTTCTTGCCTCAATTTTATGCAATTGCAATGTAAACATATTGGATGAGTGTGATGGAACTAATGTAAGATAAAAATATTGAAGTATAAAAAGGCAAAATGAGGTTAACTTGCCCTCATCTTTTATATCCTGCCTTGATGTCAGCCAAATGACCTATTGTCAGAATAAAATTGCTTTTATTTAAAATTTGGTGATCAAGCAGGAAGCCTTTCTTATCAATGTCTGTTCTTGCACCAGGAATTAAATAAGCCTATTCCCTCAGAACAAAGGACATCCCATTCAAAAAATTGCCCCTATAACCCTAACCTGATACCTGTTTGCCTTTAAACCTTCCACAGTAGGTCATTCCTCAGGCACAGGAAGGCATCTCCTCTCCCAGCTCCACATTTATCAGCAAAAAAAAGCAAACACCACCATTTCACAGGTACACAGTGTCTCCACACCTATTACAGTGGGGGCTGTGGTGACCTTACCCTGGCCCAAGCCACCCGCGAGGAGCCTTTGATGTGACCGGAGCCTCATGTTTTAATACAGTCTAAACATCTCACATTTGGAACGCACGAGTCCTGTTTCCAGCCACATTAGAAGTGATATCAAAGGCGGTCACATTTTAATGGTGTTCACCCTAAGACAGGGCAAGGGACCAGGGTAAGCTTGGTAAGGATGTATTTCTTTCCTGTTTTTACCTCTCCTGCCCATCTACATCTATCTTTCTGTCCCCAACTTATCTGCATACCACATGTCTATCACCAGCAGGATAGACTGGTTCCGAGAAAAGAAAGACCCCTCAGGGAAAATAAGCCCACTTCCTTCTACAAGTTAAACAAATACTCCACAGGGGGTTAATTCTATGTTGTCTTTTCCCAGCAGAGTGGGTGATGTTCATATTTGGGATTAGGCACTTGGTAGATTTATAGCACAGTGAGGGAATTCTCACAGGAGGATGACAATTAGCAAGTGGGCCAAAGAAACCAGGAGTTTCAAGTTTTATTTTACAGGCTTATAGCTGGTGCTTGTTTGAACAGGGAGAAAGTTTAACTGTCATATGGTACAAGAAATTTATTTTACAGATGAGGTTATTCTTTGTGTCAGAGTGAGGCTCTTAAGGAAAAAGATTCAGTGATCAAATTATGTCATGTATGGGATGGTGTTGAGAAGCTCTGAGGAGCTTTTATTGTAACACACACACACACACACACAAACACACGTGCTCGCGTACACAGAAGTTAAATCTTAGGTGAAGATACCTTGAAGGTCATTTTTGTTTATGGACTCACAGTAAGAATAACAACACACATTTGCTACCTGATTATATGCCCCGTACTCTTATAAACACTTGATAGATTTAATTCATCCAGCCCTGATAGCAATCCTTTGAGGTAGGTACTAGATGAATTAAATAATTTTCCATATGGAAAATTGGAAGCAGAGAGAAGCTAAGTAACTAACTCAAGGCCACCCAGCTGGGAAGTGGCAGGGATAGGACCCAACGCCGGCACTTGGTTGCTGTGCCTGTACCCTAATCGACCACATCCTATTATGTCTCTGGCAGTCTCTGACCAGATATATAAGTTTTGTATTTTTTTTAACTAGTTTTAAAATTAAAATTATTCGACTAGATTGTCTTTTTAAAAGAAAAATGCACTTCTATATTTGTGTTGCTATCATTGTGTTAGCACAGTGACATACACATATTAGACTAATCAGCTTCTGTGCTTCCCTGCCAAGCAACAATGTTTACAAGAAAAAAAAATCCTTACAAAGCTCTGACTAAATTGTCCCACTTGTGTACTTCTCTGGAGGGAAAAATATCTATGGAAATTTCTTGACATGAATTTCTTTGACATTGTTAAAGCCTTTTATTTACCAAACAGTGTAAACTGTTAAAAGTAAAACATCCTCTGTGCTCCAAATGTTGGCCCAGTTGGTTAATCTTTCAGGAGTGTTGAAAACAGGGCTTTAATTAGCAATTTTATCAGTTAATCCAGTCACTCAGCTTCAGTTCTTATCTGAATCCTTGGTAGTGCCAGCACTTAGGGACATCAGAAAAAGGCCGGCTTGTCAGTGTGACAGTTGAGAGGACTTCTGTTAAGGAAAAAAAAAGATCTCAAAAATGGACAGTATTAAATGGAATCTGATACCAATCCAAAAGAAGTGATCTCACCAATGGAACCAAGAATAGAACTTGGTTTTTCTTGCATGTCTCTGTAATCCTCTGTGGTATGTCACCTTTGTTATGTAAGACAGAGTCTGTAGAGTCTTGAGGAGTGTGAAGATAGAACTTAAAAAAAGTGAGATTTCCAAACCAGTTAGTCACTGAGTTGATCATAGCCCTGAAGTGGCTCTTCATTACACAAACCAAAGAAGAATTTGGAAAATTAACATAGGGCTCAAAGAACTGTTTCCTGTTGGAGGTGAGAAAAATCTCAATGACATGAAGTTATAAATTTTTTGCCTTCTCTAATGCAATCTAATCAGGGAGGCTTGAATCTTCTTCCAAATTCAATTTATTTTTCCATCTGGTATTCTTTATTGATTGCATTCCTATGAAATATCTTGTTTTTCTTGTTTTTGAACTGTATTAAAATGTATTACTAACTAGAAAGAAACCGTTACTTCTTCAGAAATAAAGAGCACTTAAGCCATAAAAAGAAGATCCATAATTTCATTGTCTCAGCATGTGCCTGTTATCATTACAACAGCAGAGCAAGTAACAGGAGAAAAAAAAATTACATAAGGGAGACATTGGAGCCAGGAGATATTTATGCTTGCCTAAGCAGTTCTGATGATTTGATAGTTGAAATGTTTATGCTTTTGTTCACTTAGATAACATTCTTAGGCCATCTATTTTAAACAACAGATAATCGTAGTTAGAACCGAGGGAGCTGACATAGTGGTCGTTCGTATCTGAGGATTATTAAAACAAACTTAGATGATTGTAGCGTACGGTGACTATTTTTGGCAAGGCAATACTTAGCATTTCATGCTAAAAATAAGTGTTTTAGATTTATTATAAAACTACAGAAAAACACGTTTTTCTTCAAAAACAGAAGAGTGGAACATTAGTTAGACATTAAGGAAAATTTGCTTTTTCTTATTTTTCACTGGACTCCTCTTGAAAGTAAAATTGGTATATGACTTTATTTTGCCTTTTGTTCCGTGCTCTCTCTTCTTCTTTATTGTTTGACCTAATTTTGAAGTAGCGAAAAGTGCCGAAATCAAAGACCAGATCAAATTTTCCCTGAAGGGTATTGAATGTCATGCCATTATTCTAATAATAAGAGGTTTGTTTAGCTGCTTTGATTTCCACAAGCTCAATACCCTTTTTTTCTTTGGGAAAAAACACCTCTTGCCTAAGGTTTTCTCACAACTAAGCAAGCTCTACATATCATGCCAATCTCTGACTTGGAGTGAGTTGGAATGGCTGCTGCTTTCACTTATTTACTGAGATATGGGAAATTATGAGCAAATAAAATGCAGAACTCAGCTTAATAGGCTATATTAAACTTGTGTATATAAACGCTATAGGAGATTTGAATCTTACACTTTGCTAGTTCCAATAATGAGACACTGGCAACACAATTCTTGGCTCTTTGTGGAGCTAAAGATTTCTCAGGATTTAATAAAAAGTAAAATATATGTCACTAGATAACTCTCTCTCTCTCTCTGTGTGTGTGTGTATAAAATTATCAATAACTTCAACCAGTTCTGAATGAGTTTCAAGCATCTCTTGCTAACGATCACCTCATAATTTCCCAACTCATGCCCTCTGATACCCAGACTCCTCCATCTATCTTGAATACACTGTGTTGATTCATCCACCTTTCATTGTCCTTCTCCACTCTCATGTCCTCCCTTTCCTTCTTACCTGGCTTAAATTCTACCACCGTAATCACTTTCTTACATATACCTTTCCCCCTTTTTACTTTGATGTACTAATTTCTTGCCTGTTCTGATCCTGACCAGCTAATGCGGCTGGAAAAATAGTCATAACCAAGCTGACTGACTCCATTCAAAATTCGTTCCCACTAGCCTCGAGTGAAACTTTAGATGACCTAAAGAGGGTCACCCTCTTTTTACGTTTCTCTACTCCGTTCACTCCCCTGTCTCCTAGGGAGGCAGTAGTTTTTAACCATGGAGATTTTGTCCCCAGGGGACATTTGGCAATGCTGGAGATGTTTTTAGTTATCACAGTCTCAGGGAAGGAGTGCTACTGGCATCTAGGTGGGTAGAGATCAAAGATGCTTCTAAATAGCCCCACAACAAAGAATTATTCTGCCCTAAATGTCTATAGTGCCAAGGCTGAGAATCGCTGAGTAGAGCATTTCATATCTTCTCTTTCTTTAAACTTCCCTATCTATACCTTCAGCTAATAATCTTAATTCCTTTTCAATCTGAGAAAATAAAAGCAGTTAAAAGAGACTTACTTGCTCAGACTCCCACTAGCATACCTGCCTACTCTCATATGTCTATGCCTTCCTCCCTGTTACACTGGATGCCCATCTCTGGCCCTACAGAAGGCTGATCCCTCTGCATGAGTGCTTTTCAATCTGGGACAGAGTTCCAAGCTCTGAAAGGGTGACACTCTATGTTTGCCAAGACCACCCTGCTTTTAAACTCAACAACATTGAAAGGCAGCCTTCAAACCTGAGAGGCATCACTTTGGGAAACAGTCTGGTCATACCAGATGATGATGAATATTGGACTGTCTGTTAATGACTAAATGGAACTCTAGTAATATGCTATTATCTTTTGACTCTTCTTTTTTTCAGGTTATATCTGCTATAAAGAATATAATCTGGGAAGGAGTTTCTGAGAATTGCTAGGACTTCAAACTGTGTAGCGTAAGTCTCTCAGCAGACTGATCAGTGTGCAACTCTAAATACTGATGATCAAGTACTTTGAAAGATTCCTGGTTACAACAGACAAAATATAATGGTATATTATATTTTGTCTGTTATAACCAGGAATCTTTCAAAGCATACTCTGGTATGCCCAACATACCAGAGTGTACTCTGCACCAACGCATGTTACCATCATTTTTGTGGATGGAAAGCTATTAAGCAGAATAGGGAAAAACTCTAAAGTTCCTGAGGGGATCAAACAAATGGGCATTGCATGGTAGATCCAAGTTCCCCTGAAGAGTGGCCCCACTCTGAGACAGGAATACTGTGGCCTTATGGCACACTCAAACTGAATGGTATCTTGGTCTGACCACCACTCATCTAACCCCAGGATTATGTTGCATCCATCATTTTGGGGTACCAGATATGTATTCCAACTCTACTCAGGCCATTAGCATGACTTGGCAATGACACGCATGGTAGGTTAAACAATACTAACCCACAAGACAGAAAAGGATCTTAGAGTAGAGAGGTGCTGGTCTAGGTATCTTAGGACAAAGAGAATTTGCTTTTAATGAGGAGTGGTATTTGGAAGAAAAGGACTTATTAGCTAGAATAAACAGAGAGAAAGTTTCTTTCCAGGAAGAAGCAAAGGATGGAGGTCGACCTGTAAAGATAATTAGCAAAGTGGATCTGGCAGACTCAACAACTAATGCTGGATAATGCTAAAACCTAGTGTTGGGAAAGAGCTTGTACCTTAACCCAATAGGGCTTCTTGATGATTATAATTCAAATGAAGGATGAAGTGGCTGTGGGGCAGTGACCCTCTATTCTAGTTGCCGAAGCTCGAGGGACACACCTTTGGGAATCTTATGGCCCTCCGAACTTATAGAAGTTCTTTGGGGGCAGTTGTAATTTGCATCGTTGTAGTAAGACTGACTTTGCCCTGAAAGAGGTTAAAATAAAACACATCCTGTAGCATAGTTAGTAGGGATAGGAGCTATTCTAAATATCACTTGTATCCTGCCTTTAAGAGGGAGGTGGGCCCTGCTAAATAACAATACACAATGGTAACCAGTCTCAGTACAGTCTGTGGGATGAGACAGGATGGTTGACTTTGTCCCCAGTTACCTTGGAACCCAGAAATAACTGAGCAATGGCCAATTGTAACAATGTTCTTTTTTTTTTTTTTTAATATATTTTGGTTTTGGGGCACATGTGAAGAACATGCAGGATTGTTGCATAGGTACATACATGGCAATGTGATTTGTTGCCTTCCTCCCCATCACCTATATCTGGCATTTATCCCCATGTTATCCCTCCCCAACTCCCCACCCCCTGCTGTCCCTCCTCTAGTTTCCCCCCACAGACCTTAGTGTGTGATGCTCTCCTCCCTGTGTCCATGTGTTCTCATTGTTCAACACCCGCCTGTGAATGAGAATATGCAGTGTTTGATTTTCTGTTCTTGTGTCAGTTTGCTGAGAATGATGGTTTCCAGGTTCATCCATGTCCCTACGAAGGACACGAACTCATCATTTTTTATGGTTGCATAGTATTCCATGTTGTATATGTGCAACATTTTCCCTGTCCAGTCTATCATTGATGGGCATTTGGATTGGTTACAGGTCTTTGCTATTGTAAATAGTGCTGCAATGAACATATGTGTGCATGTGTCCTTAGAACAATTTATAATCCTTTGGATATATACCTAGTAATGGGATTGCTGGGTCAAATGGAATTTCTATTTCTAGGTCCTTGAGGAATCGCCACACTGTCTTCCACAATGGTTGAACTAATTTACACTCCCACCAATAGTGTAAAAGTGTTCCTATTTCCCCACATCCTCTCCAGCATCTGTTGTCTCCAGATTTCTTAATGATCGCCATTCTAACTGGCATGAGATGGTGTCTCAATGTAGTTTTGATTTGCATTTCTCTAACGACCAGTGATGATGAGCATTTTTTCACAATGTCTGTTCTTAATAAGATCTTGTATACGGGCAAGGGTTCATTCTGTTAAGAAGGCAAAGCAAATGTTTCTGTGGTTCTTACTGATCTGTTCTGTAATGAAATGAATTACACCATGACAATACTGCAATATGGTGTAATACTGGTGTTTTTGGTAACATTCAACTACCTCATGTAAGCAAGTCTTAATAGTACTGATATTGAGGAATAATTGTATTGAGAGCTTGAGTTATATGTTTCTCAGGATATTATACTTATGGAAAATGGCTGGCCTGAGGAAGAACTTGATGTAGCTAGCCTACAGCTGATTTCTATGTGAAATAGTTCAATACAAGCTTATCATAAGATACATATAGCAGTAGACCAGGGGAAAACAAGAGTAACACATTAGTACAAGCATGCAAAAATACATATTATGGTTTTATAGGTCAAATTAATTGTTCCTTTGATCTGGCTTCTCCAAATGTGAGCCATATTCATTTTTGTACTATTGCTACATCTAGTCTATAAGTGCTGCAGCAAATATAAATGTTCTGGCAGGCATGATCAATTTGATATAAAAGATATGTGTCCAAGACCAGGGAGTGACCTGTGGTATGATAAGAAAAATATTTTGTCTTTGCCTCTGGTTCCTGGCACAGAGCAAAATCCCTTAGAATTTTCTGAGTTATTAGATTGATGAGGGCGTCTTTTGTTCTAATGAAGTGACTCTTGGAGTTTCCACAGAGAGATTCAGGATTGGGGCTGTCACCAGAAAGACCATATCTTGATTGGTAGCTTGGAACTAGTCCCACCTTCACCCCCAATCCCTGGAGAGGAGAAAAGGGCTGGAGATTAAGTTAATCACCAATGGCCACAATCAGGTCTGGGAAATGAAACCTCCATAAAACACCCTAAATGATGAGGTTTGGGAGCTCTGAGTTGGTAGACACACCCAAGTGCCAGGAGGCTGGTACATCCCGACTCCATGGGGCAGAGGCTCCCTTCTGTGCTGGAGACCCTAACAGACTTCTTCCTATACACCTCTTCATCTGGCTATTCATTTGCATCCTTTATAATAAACTGAAGTAGTAAGTATATTATTCTCCTGAATCCTGTGGGTCTTATCAGGTTATTAAACCTGAAGTTGGGGGATTGTGGTAAACTCTGACTTTGTAACCAAGTCAGACAGAAGTGTGAGTAACCTGGGTACCTGACATTTGTAACAAGCATCTGAAGTGAGGGCATTCTTTTGGGACTTAGTCTTTAAACCTGTGGAGTCTGACACTAGCTCTGAGTAGTTAGTGTCAGAATTGGATTAAATTTTAGGAAGCATCGTTGGTGCTAGAGAATTGGAGAATTGGTTGGCATGAGAAAAGAAATGATCCACTCTGTACCTGTGCAACCTCTGAACAGTGAACGCCTTATGGCTCAGCCCTGGATCTTCTACGTTCCCTGCCTATACTTGTTTCTAATTGGAGATTGCATCCAGTATTATGGCTTTAATTATCATCCATATGTTCTGGACTCCGAGTTCTGGATTACTGGTCTGAACTTTATCTTCAATTCCAGGTTCTTTATCCAGGTGCCTTCTCTGTATATCTATTTGGATTTTTAGTATGTATCTCAAACTTAGCAAACCAAACTGCTGTTCTTTCTTCCCTCGACTTCTTTCATAGTTTTTCTCAAAAAATGGTAAGTTCATCCTTGCAGCTGCTATAGCCTAAAACCTTGGTGTTACTCTTGTCCCTTTTTTGTGATCTCACATCCCACATTTAATCTATCAGTAAATCCCATTAGCTCTGCCTTTAAAACTCAGAATTTGACAACTTCTCACCATCCCCATTACTACTATTCTCAAGCCTCTATCATCTTTCACCTGGAATATTGCAAAACGCACAATATAGGTCACTTTCTTTCCACTCTTCCCACAATCGAGTCAATTTCTCTATGCCTCCCATTTAACTCAGAGTAAAATCCAAAGTCCTTAAAATGTCCTATAGGGCTGTAGATGATCTGGCTCCTATCTGACCTACCAATTTCCCACACATTCATGCCATTGCACCCCTTGCCTTCTTGCTATTTTTCTAACTGGCCTGGCTTGTTCCTGTTTTAGGGCCTTTATACTTGCTCCTTCCTCCACCTGGAATTTTATTCCCCCAGATATGTTGCTTTTCTCTACAGCATTTATCTCCAGATATTAAATTATATGTTTCACTTTTTTAAAAAACAACAAATCTGTATTCCTCTATGATCATATAAGCTTCCTAAATCTTTTCTTGGGGGTGGGGGCTCTTTTCTTGGGAGTGGGGGCTCTGTTTTGTTCATTGCTATATCCCTTGCATCTAGAAAAGTTCTGGGCACGTGGTAGATATATGGCACATGTGCTAGAAGAATAAATGAATAAGAAAATTGTATCTGAATCATACAAACCATTCAGTGATATAACATCTGACTGGTTTAACAAAAAATCCTAAGTGACAGTATTAAGGCAATAATGCTTTAGTAAAAAAAGTGGAGAGGGGGGAAAAAGAAAACAACAGCTGTTGACTATTTACTCTGCTCAGGTACTATGCTAGTTTCTTTATATGCATATCAAATTAAATACTTATAATAATTCCTGTGATGTGGGTATTCAATAATTTTATAGAAATAGTAACTAAGACTCACAGAAGTAAAATTATAGCTAAAGATCACATGATTACTAAGCAGAATAGACATATCTTAAAGTTAATACTGATTTGAAATATCATAAACTTTTCATGTTATCATAAATTTTCATGTTATCATCTTTTACAAAGAGGCTGGGAAATGCTAAGAGATATTGAGATGGGGTATTAGTGCCATATCATCCTTTGATAGGCATTACTGAATTTTTATCTTTTTTTCCTTTAGTTTCTTAAAAATATTTATATCTTTAAATAATCATGTATCATAGAATTTAGATAACATTCACAGGGAAATAAGAATCAAGTATTTAATGATCATTAAGTATCCTATTAATTATATTGCATTCTTTTTTTAGGTTCTCTTGTTAGGAAAACCTTTTCAAGGTTATATTATATACAGTGAAATAACACTGAAATGTGGCAGGATCTTTTTTTGAAGCTGTAGAAGAGCTGTTTTTTGACTTAAATAATTTTCTTAAGTTGCATTGTATTCTGCATTTGATAGCCTCTGTTTTCTGTTTTACTATATCTATGCGCTATACAAAATGTAGTGTAACAATATTTACTTTCTTTTGAATTTGTTGCTGGGCCCATGAAGTTATTTCCTGACCCTTACCCTTGTAAACTTCCAAAGGAGATTGTGGATACCCTTTTAACAGAGAAAGTGAAAAAGTAGATAGTAGTCAATTAATTCTGTTGATGATGAGGACATATTGCACTTTGGAAGAAAGATATTTTATAAGCCTTACAATAAATTGATTTATATTTTATTTTTTACTTCATCATCATCAATTTGGGGCAAATAAATTAATCATTTTGTATGCTAATAGAGGTCCATGACTTGATACCAATAGCTGATGAGTCATACCAATCCTTTTATTTTGTAATGTTTTAAAGGACATTTATGAACTTTCACAGGATATCTTTCTATGGGATATGAGAAAGGTTTATCACATGGAACAAACTGAAAGAAATTAACTTATATGGGGTTGAACAGCACAAAATCAGTGGTCCATTCCTTTGAATAGTAGTGTAGGTCAACAAATAACTCTGATGAAGAAATGCTCTTTTTCATAATAATGGGATCACAAAGGTCTTTGGATCATATACTAATGTTGAGAAATGAAAGTTATATAAAATAGGAAACATTTGAAAGCATGTCTAGGGACAGCTTGGGATCCTAGTCATTAAAAATTGTAATGTTGAAGGATTCCATGAACATGGGAAATTATTTACAATATAGTGCTAAGTAAAAAGGCTATATGACGATGTGTGCAATAAGGTATACATTTTGAAAATATATATTCATATTTGCACATGAAAATGTTGACTGCTTAGGCTTGAGATGTGATATAGTTCTTCAGGTCACTGTGGTTAACTCCATTAATTTTTCTGAGTTTAATTTGCTGAATTGCTGGCTGTAAGGAGGCAGGATGGGGTGGGGGCTATTTCACATAGTAATTCAGAGATTCAGGCTGATGTAGACTCTACAATCATTAGCTCGGGATTTTCAGTGTTTCCTGGGCATTGTCAATCAACTGCAGATAGGAAAGGAGGGAGAGAAGAAGATCTTTCGAGGGTTTTATGGGCCAGGATAAAAGTGGAGCAAATCACTTCTGTTGAATTAGCTAGAACTCAGTTGCATGGCCACATGTAATTGTAAGAAGCATAGAAAGTATGGTCTGTTTTTATGCTCAGGAGAAAAATAAAGTGGGTTTTGGTGAGCACATAATAGTCTCTGCCTCAGGGGAGATCCTGGGTAACATGTTTAGTCATTCTCAGGCTTTGCTGTATTTATAAGTGGTCATTGGATTTCTGTTTCTCTGCTTAAGTAACAGAGCAACATATATCATCACTTACTTGACTTTTTATCAGTTCTCATTACTACTGCTACCACCAGAATGTGAGGCTGATTCTATATGAGGGACCCACCTCAGACACTACGTGGGATTAGCTTTTTGATATGTCATTGGTCCACTCACACTCTGCTGTATCAACCATTATTTCATTGTGCACAGGAATCTTTACAACTTGCCATCAATCCCTTGAACATCATAAACCATGAGCCATAATAACATGTGACCACGAGAATACAATGACCAACTGCAGACATGTAAGTTTTCCATACTTAGTGCATAGTAGGTGTTAGAGTAATGTTGGTTGATTGATTGATTGATAGTCTTCCTGAATTTTTCTTCTTGTTTTTCTTTCCTGTTTATAAACCGGGATCCCCTGGAAGGCAGAGACAACAGCTTTCTTCTGTAAATCTCTGTTGGTATATACTTGGCTGATGAATTTTTAGACTCCTTCTGCCATAGGATGGGCTTCTGTTGCTTAGACCAAAAACAAGCTTATGTGGTTAAGGCCAAATGGAATGATCTCTGGGTTTACAGGTAGAAGATCCAGGTTCTAGGTAAGCTTGGGAAATAACCAGCTTTCTGACAGGTCCATGGACACAGTAGAGTTCTCTAAACTTTTGTGAATGATTTAGGCAAGTAATATTTCCTCTCTGTCCTCTGTTTCTTAATCTGTAAAATGAGGCTAATAATACTAAAACACCTGCTTTTTCTCTGATATAACTGAAGATCAAATTGCTTCTAGTTTTCACTTATGAAGATATAGGATGTATGTAACATATCTAGACTTTAGAAATATGAACTTCTATACTATTCAATTAAATCCTGCTGGATATTCTCTCTAGACACATTCTTTAGTCTTGTGCATTAGGCTCTGTCATCTAGAAGGCTGATCTTCGTGAATTATTGGCAAGGCTCCCTTGACCTATGGGTTAGCTCAAAAGTACCAACAAGATGTTAGATGGCTAGAGGAAAGAGAATTGGGAGTATTTATTCCACAGCTGCTTCTTTGCAGGATTGCAGAATGTCACTTGCTGTGTCCCTTTACCAAAAGCCATAATTCTTATTTGGAGGTCTCTTCTACAGTTACAGCTTTCACCAAGTTTCTAGAATTGTTCTTTCCTCCTGCCCTTGCAAGCTTAAGGGTGGTAGTGGTCTTAGGGTTACTAACCCTTGGGTGTTTTTAAATCTTCCCTTATGGTTGTCTTGAACCCTGCTTACACATCTGTAAGTGGCTCCTTCATTAATCTCAGATCAATCACTCCTTTTGCATGTGCTATCTGTATCCTATTGAGATTCTGACCCATGAAGAGATTTTAGAGGTGGAAGAAAAGGTCATATTCCCTTATGTGCATTATGCAGTAGCAACATGTGCTGAGTCTGTATACAGGAAATGGATAAAAAATTCCTGACATTTAGGATCTTAATATTTCATAGATGTCATCAACTTTGAAGAAACAATGAAAAAGCAGATAAATACTGAGAAATTTCAGATGCAAATTATTTATAAGTTGTGAAAATATTGTGCATGCCCAATAATATAAGACATTATGCATGCAACTGTGTACATTCAGGCCAGCTCCTGAACAGAAATCTCTCCAATTTTTTCCTGTTTGGGAACTTTTGGTCAGCTCCTCAGATAAGTTGCATTTTTCCTCTGAAGACTTTACCTTTGGTGCCCTTTCTTCAAAATGTTTCCCTGAGATAATATAGTGGTTCAATGTATAATTAGGTTGACCCTACATCCCAGTTTGACTGAGAATTTCAACTTAGTTAAACACCGGTTTAATTATTAGGAGTACCCCTTACACTCTTAGAAGTTACCCAGTTTAGATGATAAATTGTATATAATGGTCTTTTACCAATGTGGAGAACTTGGGGTATAAGCTTGTATAACCTGGGAAGTTTCAAATACATGGTCTTATTCTGCTATACTGCTTTTTTAACATAAATTCTCTAGGATGGTTTGTGGTTTTTAGTTTGTTTCTGTGGTTGGTTACCAAAGAATGGTAGACATAATTTATTGGTCATTTAATTTTTCTTTTTTTTTGCCCCAGGTTTAACAATTCCAGATTGAAATAGCTTTTTCTGCAGGGTTATATAAGTCCTGCATTCCTTCCTAAAGTAGCAAAGTTCTTTGCTTTCTTAACTACAAGCTGTTCTCTGATAGTTTGAATAGCAGTACATTTTTATTCTTCATGTAGAAGTTGTTCTGAATCATTTTTTCCCTTGGCTTTGTGTGTCTCATCCTGTTCTCTAGTTTTAAACATTTCAGGATATTTCTAGGTTTCCCTATGTAGCATGTAGAATTTGTTTCTTACTTTCCAAATTCCTCATGTTTTTGAACTTTATTTCTCTCTAAAAAGCCTAAATTTTGCTTTATGATTATACTCTCTCCTCAAATTCACAAATACAGTTATCCCACATTTCGCTCCATATAAACATTCATAAATTTAAAGCTAAGTTTGCATTATTGGGTCAAACCGCGGAGATGGTAGAATTTTGATCCCTTTTAGGATTCTGAGGAGTTTACCCCATGATACATGATTGAAAGTTTCTGAAATATGAAGTCATAGGTAGAATTTTATCTTTTGAAATCACCATCACCTAGACAGAGATAGAAAGCTTATTGTAAGATAGAATGCATGGATGTTAAATAATCTGGCAACTGCATGGAATTTTCCCTCTAGCAAATAGCAAATAGTCATGAAACAATATCATCAATAAAATGTTTTATCATTTCAAAGATATTGATTAAGCATGAAAATATCAGCTGTCATCATTTACCCAAATTTTTATGTATTTTTAAAATAGTTTAATTAGTTGAAAGAATTATTTTGTCATTTACTTATCCATTTACTTATATAGTCAAGAAGTATTTATTGAGCACTTAGAGTATGTCAGGCACTGTGGTGGGCAGTGAGTATACAATGGTGAATGAGAAAGATACAATTATTTCTCTCAGGGAGCTTATGGAGTCATGGAATGCAAATAGACGCCAAAAGAATAGTGTGATGAGGAAAGTAGAGATGTACAAGGTGCATCTTACTGAGAGCTACGGATCAGACAAAGCTTCTTGAGAAAAGTACAGTCCAAGCAGGGCCTGAGAAGTGTGAGTTATCTAGGACAGAATTGGATGGGCTTGGGAGAAGGAAAAAAGCAGAAAGTGTTATGGGAAGAGAGGATAATATGTATAAAGGTTCTCTGGTCAGGGAGAACAGGACAGATTAAGAGAACCAAATAGTTTGGCTGGAATATAGAGGATAAGAGGTAGAAAGAGGTGAGAATGAGGCAGGAGATAAGCAGGGACTATAGGATGTAAGTCAAGTAAGGAGATGGGACCTAGTGGTGAGGCTAATGCAGATCTATGAATAATCTGTCATTCAGCAACTCTAGGATCTGGCCAAATGTGCTCTTCTGGAATAAACTCCTACCATTTATCAATATGTGCTCCAGGGTTCAGTTGAAGTAGACCAAGAGTTGTTGTTCTTTGAAAGAATATTCCCATCCATACCTGTAGACTGTCTTCTCCATTCAACTCTTGTTCATTTACATGGTTAGGAAAGACCTTCTTTCTGTTTTGAACTCCCACAACTTTGTGCACTTCCCTTATGAGCCTTACTCCATAGCTTTTATGTTTATGACATACTTTAGCTTCCTGCTAGATAGCATCTTGAGGACAAGGGTTTGTCTCATTTATCCATTTTAACTCTGATAGTGAATATCTAAAAATCAATATAATTTTGTTTAGTTCATATTCACCTCTATCGAATCTGTTACAGTTTGGAAGCATCAACCTCACACAATCAAGACACTGGACTTCTTCCTTTTCTCTAGCCTAAGTATAGTTGCACTATTCTTATTCTTGGTAGATAGGAAGTTTAAATGATCATTAGACCTCTTTGACCTCAGTGGAGAAAAGGACAGACCAGTAGCAAATGGGCCTTAAGGGAGCAGTGGCAGCAGGCTACTCTTTTGCTATGGTAGTGACTGGCCACATCACCACCTTGAATTGGAGCAGGGAGTTGAAAAAAAAAACTGATGCAAAGTATAGACAAGAAAACTGGTAGACAGCCTACTGAACAAGGTCAGTGGACTCCTAGATCTATTTGGGAAGACTTGGAAGGAGACTAGAGTTTTTGTGAAACAGGTGAGGTTAAGCTGGAGAAATATTTTTATAAGGCTGTGTTTGTGTTCCAGTTTTTACCCCTGGCATAGTGTGCATGGTAAATATAAATCACCTACATTATATTTTATTTGTTTCCCAAAATGCACTATAAATGTCCTCCAGGAGAGAGATCCTAACCCTATACAACTTTTGAGCTGCATGGTTAGGGAAGCCCAGGTCCCTCTCGGGTAGGATTAGGAGCTGCGGTGCTATAGCAATATGATATTGCAGAACCTGTCTCCAGCTCTAAACTTCTAGCTCACCATAACAGCTGTGGTAGGTGCACCAGCCTCTCTTCCAAGGGTAATTGGTTCTGGGGTTCAAACTGCAGTTGCAACTGTGAGAAGTGGCAGATTCTCAGCTAGATAGCCTCATCAGTATTGAAGAGAGCACCAGGTCTTTTCCAAGCTGATGGGGAACTAGGGTCTAAATTTTGCCATTAATTGTTTTAATTGTTTTAAGCACATGGCCATAGCTAGTTTCCGTGGAGCTTTTCAGGAGGTCAATCTTATCTGAAAAGATAATACTATCAAATAATAAACTTACTAATTAAGAAATGGTGTCTAATGATACAGAAAGCCCACACTATCTGAAAAGCAATCATGACAAGGGTTTCCATGAGATAATGACTAGGATTATGCCAAATAGGTTCAATGATGTAGTAGGCATCTTATTCTATGTTGGCGAAGGCTCTTATATATGCCAGCATAACTGAGAAGAACCTCGAACTGGAGTTTTGCTGTTCTGTTTGGGGAGAAAACACTTTATTGGGCAGAACTCCTGAGAGTTAGCTTGTTGAACCTAAATATTATTAATTAATGCCCAAGAAGTATTGATTCTCTTCTTTGAGGCAAGGAGTTTGGGCACAATTTGTGTTGGGTAAAAGCATATTGTTTGAGGAATGCATAATTAAAATGAATTTTTATTTTGCTTTCCTATAATTGAAGGCTTTTAAGAAAAATGTAAGTCACAGGAAGAATACTGACTTCCAACTATGTAAAAGAAAAATCATATGACTGAATGAAAGGAGTAATTTATTGGGGGAAGATGAGGCAATTCTTTGACAATGCAGAAAGATCATCAAAGTGCTGTTCTTGGATGGCAAAATTTCTTGGTGGCTGCCCAGCTTACATGGCGTATCATTGATATTTAAGATTATTGTTACTGACACTGCATGAGCTCTGGACAAAAGCACTGCCTTAAGAACTTAAATTTAAATGAAACCACTTCCTTTGGCTTTTAAGAGTGCCAAAATGACTCAAGATGAGCTGCCTGTAAAGAGCTTGAAAAGAGCAATTTCGAAGTTGCCTTCAAGATAAAATTTTGTAAAGGATGAGTAAGATATTTTAGATAAAAAGTTCATTTTCTTGAGTAGTTTGACATCTGGTATGTGAACAGCTTATTTATATAGAATGAGATATATAGAATTAAGGTAGTGTTCCATATAAGAACATTTTAATATGTCAGTGCTTTTAACTTTAGACATTTTTATTATGTATCACATACCTAACTAGTGATTTCACATACAAAGCATTAGAAAGATGATTTAATTCTTTTTGATCACTTGGAGCCACAAGTGTGAATTAGCAGCTATTACTCTAGCATAGAAATAACAATGCCCTAGGAAACTACTGAAGTAGATAATTTTATTTTTTAATTCTTTCCAAAAAAGTGAGAACTTACAGGCCATTTCTCTCTTGTCTTTATTATCAGTATGATTTCTCACTGTTGCTGTGGTATAACACTACCGGTAAAGTACAGTTTCTATAAATCAAAAAACATTTTTTTCTTTAAGAGACTCTGAGAATAATATCGCCTCTCTTGGAGAGTAAAATGTATAGACATTTTGGTATGTTTTGCTGTTTGAGGCCTTCCAAGTTTATGTATGTGTTCTGGTTAACGAAAAAGTTACAAGCATAACACAAAAATAAGTGAGTCTTATTATTTACTCTTTCCAGGAAAAGCTTCTCCATAATTACTTTGAAAATCTTAAAAAGGTCCAGTGCCAACCAGCTAACTGTTAAGATTTTTGGCCATTATCAGATAGATCCACAGAAGAATGAGATCATTGTTTGACCCTAATTTAATAAATAAAATCTACTTGCAGTTTGTTGACATTGACAAGTAGAAAGATAGATTATTTGGAATTTTTGCTGAATTGATGATATGAGCAAACACAACATAACTAAGTGCTCTTAAATTTTAACTTGTTTGTATTGTATTCTGTAAAATGCTGTACACTATTGTCATTGTGTAATGCTAGATTTCACTGACACTCACTTTATCTGTGGTATCTAAATAACACTAGCTGTGACACATCATGGTCAAATCTATTATTTTTTCTTTTACATGTGGTGAAAATTTGATTACATGGGTTTGAATCCAAATTTTTGTTTCTTATTCCTCATCAAACAAGTATTTGTACTTAATTTTTTGCTTAGCAAGAATCTAGCCTGATGGATTTATTCTGAGTTCTTGTGTAATAGGTAAGGCCTAGATAATGAAGTTTGCTGACTTTATCACAGGTCTGCTTATTCTAGTGCATCTTTCCTGCTGACATTTGTCAAATCTCTGCCATTAGGTCGTTCTTTAAGGATCATTATCAGCTCATGTTGATGTCTCTACATTACAAATATTGTGCCTATGAGTGTTAACAACTCATATTTCTGAACAGTGCAAGTTTTGTTAGTGAGCATGGTCCTGAGGAAATGGATGGGAGAAGAACTATGTTTTGGTTGGGATTTGAGATAGGAAACAGTTTGAACATAAGTGACCGCCCCAAAGAGCTGTCGAATGTGGCACATTTACATGAGCACATAACCCATTTGTGTTTTTTTTTTTTTATGACCCTGTCTTCTTTCTTCCTTGTCTCCTCTCAGAGGTAGCTGTTATCCTGAAATTTGTGTTACTCATTTTCTTAAGGATTATAGCTTACCATGTTTAGTTTTGCATGCTTTTGGACTTTGTAGAAATGGAGTCATAATTTGGTAACTTACTTTTATGACTCAATGTTATATTGGGTTCTTGAGATTCATTCATGGTAATGTGGGTAACTGTGGTTTATTTATTTTAATGCTACTATCGTATTAATTGAGTATGCAACAATATATCTATGAATATAGTTAGATTTATCTATAAATATGCATACTAGCCAAGCCTTGATATTTTAGGCTTTAAGACTTTTGGTAGTCTGATGGATATCTCACAGTGATTTAAATGTTCACTTTTTCAATTGTAGTTAAAATTGCGATTTGTTTTATGCTTATTGTCAAGTTGTGGTTTTCTTTGTATCCTTCATATACAACTTTTGCCTCCTTTCAAAAGGAATAGTTTTCTAAAAGAAGGTTGCTTTGGAAGATTGCTCATTCTTTAATAATCTTAGGCTTTTCACAAAGAAGTTTCTTAAAGAAACTTGATGGATTTTTAACTTGAAAATACTGCCAGCATGGTAAGTTTTGTTAGATTTGTAGCTTTGGTGACCTTTCAGTTTAGTTAATTCTCAAGTAAGTATTTATGTTGATTAAAATGAAAACTTTTAAGTTGAAATTGCTTTTCAAAAATTTTAAGTTGAAATTAAGATGTGTTTTGATGTATTTACTTTGTGAAATATGTTTGATGTAAGAAGTGGATTTTATGGGATCAGTAACTGCAATTCTGACACTCTTTTTCTTCTCTGTACTGTGAATAGAAAAGTAGGTGCTCTTTCAATGTCATATAAATATACCACTGAGGATTTTTTGTTGTTTTTCTGCTTCTTTAATATGTCAGATTAAAGAGACATCATTATGTGGACAGCTGAGTGATGTCCTCAGTATTTCTGTGGGGTTGTCTCAATTTGTACTAAGACTTACTTACCCCATCATGCCTTGTTGCTTGCATCAAGGACCAACATTTGCTTGTTAGAATGAGTGGTCCTCTTATAAGAAATTCTAGCTGAGTATGCTTTAATTTGGCAGGTGAGAGCTCATTAGCTCTGGAACAAAAGTTATCTGGTTTTAAATCTCCCCAAATCAAAGCTATTTGGGCAGATTATTCTTGACCTTTAGTCATTCTTCCTTAGTTATGAATTGTTAGAAATCCCTCATGTATGCTCCATCTCTTGAGGAAGGGCAGTAAAAAAGAGAAATAGATGATCTTTCTTGTATAAAAATTAATTTCAAGTTTGCCTGTGTTTGGCAGTCATTTCTTTTTCTATATATTAAAAAAACTTAAAGTATCTACATCTTCAAATTTTCACATTTATTTTGTTATTCTGTTCCATCATCTTAGAACAGTCTTCTAAATTCCTAATAGAAATTACTATTTACTATTTCTAGTAAGAAAATATTTTCAGCATTTATTCTATAAAATACCAACACTTCAATATAAATTCTTCATATGGAATCAGGGAACATATGTTGTAAATAATCTCAAGATCATTATTCTTATCTGAAACATACAAGGCTATTAAATGAAGGAATCACATCTTGTATATTGCTTAGATGATCTAAACCATAGCATCTCATATATAGTTTCATAAAAGTCATGGGTACATTAGATCGCATTTATCTCCTGCTTTCAAACTGCAGACATGAGTAGATTTTTAAAGTAAGAAAAATTAACTATAAATATAGAAATATAGGAATAAGAAAACCCCAGGTGGCTGCTGTGCTTCTCACCTGGCCCCTCCTGGGAAATACAGAAAAAGAAAAATGAGAGATCAGGAGAGAGCCTGGACAGAGCCCTAGGCTAGGATTTACCAGTAAGTAAACAGCTTCTGACCTGAACTTGAAATTCTAGCATCTGTCTCTCAGAGAGAGGGAATCATATTTGAGTTCTATAACATTTCTTTTCAGTTCCCTTTAATAAACAGGCCTCTCCCATTTCAGTGTCTTGACCCAAGCTCAATTCTCAATTCCTCTTTATGTCTTAGTTCAAATACTACTTCCTCATTGAGATATTCCCTGATTACTGAAGAAAGACTTGGGTATCCCTTTTCTAGCTCCCTGGGCATGTTTCATATGCATTTAATGATCAAAGTCACTATTTCCATAGTCTTTGGCAGAACTCTGCTTGACTTTCTTCTCAAAACAAAATGACAAACCCTCAAACCTGTTTTGTGATCAATAATTTAAAAAACCTCTACATTCTAGACTTCTATTACATATGTCTTATGCACATTTGAGTATTAAAGGCTCTGAGAAGTAATTAAGGAAAGAAACTTGTTTTTACTCAATGTTTACAGAATTAATTGACCATGAAACATGTCTTTTGAGAAATATCTGCCTACAGAATCCTCTGAAACAAGGTTGGGAAATGTCTTATTATACTGTGATTTGTTTTCTTTGCACTGCCTCTCTGCTGGACCATAATTATTTCTATCATCAATGCTGGGTATGGTGACTGGCACATAGTAGGCCCTTAATGAAATTATTTGCTGAATAAAAACATGGGAGAGAAGTTGGTAACGGTTCCCATGTTTGAAGCTAGGGTAGCTAGCATGGTAATTTGTTGTTGCATAAGAAACTATCCTAAAATTTAGTAGCATAAAACAACTTTTTTTTTTTTTAATGCTCCTGTTGTTGTGAGTTTGGAATTCATAAAAGGCACATGGGGGGCAACTACCCTCTGCTTCATGACTTCTAAGGTTTTTCCTGGTAGGATGCAAATGACAGGGGTACCCAAAATGGCTGGATGCTGGGAGGGTTGAGGTGGAAGACCTACTTCCAAGATGGTCTCATCACTCACAGGAGTGGCTAGAGCACCTATATATGGCCTCTCCAGCATGGCACATTTAACATTGTTGGACATTTTGCATCAGGCTTCAGGGCTCCAAAAACAAGTGTTCACAAAGACCAAGAAAGAAGCTGCAGGATTTTTTTTTAATTGCTCAATCTAAGAAATCTCAGATATGTCAAGCAATTTGTGGCCATGGTTCAAACTGCCACAGAAAATGTGAGGATAGGGATGCTGCTAATTGACATAAGGGATTCAGGAGAAAAGAGACTTTGCTGAGTAGCAGAGAGTGTGTAAGTGTGAAAAACATATGAGCGTCCAGATGGGGAGACCAGAGGCGGTTGGGAGAATGTATCTGGAGCTTGGGAGGGACATGGGAGTTGAAAATGAGGGGTTTGTACTGTGTAGGTTGACACTGCAAGCACAAATGAAATTCTTTAGGGAGAGTTTGTAGAGAAGGAGAGGAAAAAGGCTTAGATACATGGGTAATGACAACATTTAAGAGGAAACTGAAGGAAGTAAAGCAGGGAAGGGAGCCTAGAAACTGCAGCCACAGATTGGGGAACAGCAGGACAGAGTGGTTCTGAGCAGCCCAGAGAAGAGTTTCAAGAGCACGCTGGTCACCAGCACCACGTGCCTCACAGAAGTCAAGAGGCCTGAGAAGTGTCCATTGGATTGATTCAGCAATAATGGAATCTTTTATTAATAGTAAGGGTATTTTAGTGAGGAGGGATGGGTGGGAACCAGAGGTGGCAGAGGTGGGTGGAGATGGGGTGGGATAGGGGAGTTGCTGGAATGAAATTTGTGGCTGGAAGCTGCAGGGTGGGGCTGAGGGAGAGGCTGAGGGAGGAAGCAGATTGAGTGAAGATGGGCTCCATTTTCACAGTTGGGCTCCATTCAGGTGGTGAGAGAGTGCCCTTTCTCTCCCTAAAAAAGACTTTCCTTGTGATTTCACTGGAAAGTAACATGGTACCTCATTCATAATTGTGAAAAATGTGTAAAAGTCATTGAATAGGCTGGGCACAGTGGCTCACACCTGTAATCTCAGCACTTTGGGAGGCCGAGGCAGGCAGATCACCTGAGGTCCGGAGTTCAAGACCAGCCTGACCAACATGGAGAAACCCCGTCTCTCTAAAAAAAAAGTCATTGAATGGAAAAAATCTTTGAGGAGCAGAAGGCAGCCAGGACCGATCATATAACGGCCCAAACATGTGACACATCTGTAGATAACTCTGAAGCCACAGCTAGTAACAGCTCTGGAATCTGCCAGGGAGTAGCCGCTGTGAAGAGCAAATACGCTTCCTCTGTTTGGCATCTGCTGGCTGCTGAGAAGGGCAGTTAGCAAAGTCAGTTTATCTGAAGGGTTAAGAGTCATGCAGGCTCTGTTATTACAGAGATGTAACAATATATGGGGAGTGAATAAGAACTGTTGGGACAGGGAAATGTTATGTCACCTTACACATTCTACTAGTCCTCCTGACATTTCTATTTCAGGAAAAGGCAAATGCAATCCTATAAGAGAAACGTTTTTTTCCAATATTTTCAATTTTGTGAGAATTTAACATGACTGTTAGAAAAGATTTGTTAGAGTTGATAAATTGCAAACAAATTAATATATATAAAGGAATTAGAACAGTGCTTCTTCTAAGAACAAAGACCACACCAATGTAAAGCATTATTATTAACATCATTTTATTATTATGTTCTAGCTTTAAATATAAGATTATAGTTCAGTTTGAAGGAAATTTTTCTTTTTTTTTCTGCATTTTGTGATAGATAAACTTCATATTTTGGACTTTTTCAAGAAACATTTTAAAGATGGGAGTAAAATTTCTTTAGCATGAAGTAAGAGCCACTACCAGAAAACAGAGTAACAACAATCCACATGCACTCAAAATAAATACCAAATTTGACAACTGAGTCGGTGTATCTAACATAAGTGGATGTCTTTTGTGGCTGGTGGGCTTTGATTTTAGTGACTTTTTTTTTTTTGACTCTGAATATCCAGCTTGAGAATGCATCCCTTTAGGAAGAGTGGTGTGCTCAACTGATAAAATGTATGGTGTAAAGTGATCTGACTTGAAGGCCTACTGAAAATTAGGAGCCCCATTGTATAGCCCTGCTCTCTTTTACTCTCTTGGAGAGAGAGAATGCTAGCAAGTTCAGGTCAGAAGCTGTTTACTTACTAGCAAATCCTAGCCTGGGGCTGTGTCCAGGCTCTGTCCTGATTTCTCATTTTTCTTTTTCCTGTGTTTCTCAAGAGGAGCCAGGTGAGGAGCATGGTAGCTGCCTGGGGAGGTCTAGGCGGGGATCAAAAGGGATTATCCTAGTCCTTTATTCTTATTCTGACAATAAAATCTTGTCTTACCAAAATCTTCTTCCCATGCTTGTACTTTGAAAGTAGAATTCCAATTTGATTCGGAGCCCACAAAAATTTGATATAAATCCACATCGAACTGTGGATTGCATGCTAGGGAAAAAGTAGAAGATGTGATTTTTGATTTCAAGAAGTTCACAATATATTTCAGATATGAATGAAGACCACAGCCATATATATAATATATAGATAGATAGATAGATAGATAGATAGATAAATTTATGTGCACTTTGAAACATAAACCGTTTATTTTGAAATATAAGTTGTCTAATCAGAAAAATAGGAGATTTATATAAGCTTGGAAGGTTGTTTTAGAAAGGTGGAATAGACTGTGGTGGAGTAAATGTAATGAATTAGTTAGAGACAAAGACTTGTTTTAAAAAATTGTGCCAGTTAACAGAAATAGACTTTCAAAGTATTTTAGACAGAAGTAATTTTGGGCAAACTAAAAAGGAGCATAGGTACAACTAGTCAATCTCATGAATGCAATCACTATTTTTATTTTTCTTTTTAAAACTTTTTTAGTACTTTTCTAAGTTGTGGCCCAAGTTGAAATGGTCACCTGTTGTGGTAAGAAGGGCTGTTTTGGCCTGACACATAGATGGACTTGCAATTCTAGAGAATGTAAGTAGGGTGGTCTCTGATCTTTAAGTATGGAGGATTTAATTTAATCACAGGGACAAGCAGTGTGTTTTGTACATGGCAGGTGTTCAGTAAGTGCTTGTTGTTCATAATGTAACTCACCTCTGAATTTCTGAGGGTTTCATTGATACTAAATTCCTAAAATGCCTTTTTATTTCTCTTGCTTATTGTACTGTCTGACATTGAACTGAGTCTTGGATCTTCTTCGGGCTGCACATACATGTTTGAAAACCTCCTAAGAATTGTAATGCTATGCTTGTATTGGGAAAATGTCATAAATACATATATTTCCTTCTTCTACCTATAAAAATAAAGTCTGCAGGAATTTTTTTGTCTTTAAGTATGGATTCAGGTGATATGTCTATGAATATTTGTTCTCAGTAATTTTCAAGACTAGAGTCTCTTACCTTCCGTAATGATATATCTAAAAGTCAACTGTTCCTAAAACTCAATTTCGTGAGACTTAGAACTAGTTTTTAAGGAGTTCCAATGTCTCCAAAACCCATATCCCTGTTGGTCTAGTGATTAGATTTTGGGGTTGTTATGTAACGGGCAAGACCTATTGGTGGTCAGTAAACATTAGTAGTAAACTCAACTGTTGAAGTGAAATTTTGGCTGATTGATGTGTGTGGCAAGATCAAATGGAGTACCAGATTATTTCTAATTTAATTTTTTATTATCCAGACCGATGGAAATGCACCAAGAGATCAAGGAATATTACAGGGGAAAAACAAACTTACTCACTCTATCAATCAATCATCTCTATATATACATATATATATATTCCACACACATAATCTTGGAAGTTGAGTGACTCCAGAAAGAAAATAATGTAGCAATTGGACTTCACATCTAAAATATTTATTCATATTATCCATCATTAATAGTAGCAATATTTTATAGGGGGCAGGAAATTGGTGATAAGTGAGATAATTTTTACCATCATGGTGGACCATATACAAAATGGTGATTCAAGATACTATAATCAGTTAATGGTCCAAAGAAAAGTACGTCCGATGTAGTAATCGCTAGTCTTGTGTGGCTACTGAACACTAAAATGTGACTAGTGAAATTGAGGAACTAAATTTTAAATTTTATTTAATTAAAATTATTTTAAATAAAAACCTGGAACTTGCTTTTGTTATTGGAACACTTTTATGCATGTTTGAAACAACTCGGTCATATCAATTTATTTTTTAACTATAAATTTTATGAAATCCAAAAATAGAGCGAGTATTTCCTATGAAAATTTAGTATCTGAATTGAGGCATGCTATATGTATAAAACATGCACTGGATTTTGGAAACAGTACAAAAAATATGAATTCTCTCAGTAATAAACCTTTTACATTGGAGATGATAATCTTTATCATCTCAATTTACATATCTTATTCACTAGGCAATGACAGAGCAACTGGAGGTTTTTGAAAAAGGATATTTTATGGGGGTTAATCTTTTTTATTTGAATGGAGAATATTGGACAGGCAACCAGTTAGGAGAATGTTATGATATTCATGGTGTAAAAAGGGCCTGATTTTAATTGAATAGTGCCATTAGAAATAGAACTAATGAGAATAATGATAGCTAATATTTATTATATGATTATTTTGTGCCAAGAATGGTGCTAAATATTTTGTATGAGTTATCTTATATAACCCTCATAAATCTTCTTTGAGGTAGCTGCTATTGTCCCCATTTTACAGCTGAGGAAAGTGAAGAACATAAGTTAAACAACTTGACCAAGATCCGACAACTGGTAAGAGGTGAAGCTAGAATTTGTCTGAACTAATGACATTGCTGAATAAATAACCACTAGTTTCAACTCAATGTCACTTGCTGCGTTAACCCCTAACAAAAAAGTCAGCCTGTTCTTTGAAACTCCGAAGCCAGACATTAACTTCCCTCTAGCTATGAAAGTCCTAGATGGTATCTTTTTCCAGTAGAAGCCTGTTTTGTCTACATTGAAAATTTGTTGTTTGGTGTAACCACCTTTATCAATTATCCTAGTAAGATTTTCTAGATAACTTGCTACAGCTTCTCCATCAGAACTTGTTGCTTCATCTCCACTTTTGTGTCATGGAGACAGCTTCTTTCCTTAAACCCCGTGAACCAGCTTCTGCTAACTTCCAACTTATTGTAGCTTTGCTACAATATCAGCAAAGCTGAATACAACAAGGCATAACTGCATATGACAATACTACCAAGATGACTCATAAAGCTTTAGGGTCAGCCCTTTTTTTTCTCTGTACATGTATGTTAAAAATAGAGGTAACTTGTAGTGACAAGAACAAAGACTTTAATTTCCAGGCTTACTTACCATGGGCCAAGTTTCAGATTCTCTGACTTTGTCATCTCTATAATGGGAACCTATTTATATATTCTGTGCCTACCACTAAGCTGTTTTGAGAATTAAATATGTTAATATACATGATTATGTGATTTTAGTTTGAAAAATGATACAATGAAATATAAATGTAAATTGATGATATTATTAAGTACATAAAGTTCTGAAATATGATAAGGTAATTCACTGGATATTCAAGCAACATTATTCAAAGGAAGATCAAAATATATAATTCAGATTCAGAAAAAGGACCTTAAAAATGTAAGAGATATTGTCCACAGCCACATAATGTTCTAACAGAACAGAATTTTGGCATATTTGGGGTTCCCAGAGGTTCCTTCAGCCAATAAGAGTCTTGACGCTTCAAATATCAGATAATATGAAACCTGAACCTACTACCACGTTTAAAAAGACATGTACCATATAGAGTGATTTCCTGTTTCACTTTGTGTGTGTACATGCATGTGCGTGTGTGCATATACATGTGTGTCTGAACTCTTTTGTGAATGAAATTAAACATGGAATTAAGAAGCTCATATCAGGGACTTATCATTAATCAGAAACTTCCTACAAATGCTGTAAGGTCTATGCGGATGCAGTCCAACTATGACAGCCTCTTGTGTACAAATCAGCATGATGTTAATTTTTATATTCATAATACAGAGGAACTGTAGATCATTAATAATCTCCTGTATTATCAAAATTTTATTTTGTAAAATTATGTTATTGAATGTGATGTAAGTTAATTTTTATATTCCTAATACAGAGGAACTGTAGATCATGAATAACCTCCTGTATTATCAAAAAATTATATTTTATAAAATGTTATTGTGTTTGATTATATTTTACTGAAACTTTATAATCTCTATATATAATTGCTATGATTTAACTTTGTTTACAACCAAAATTACATTTTGATTTAAATGTAATTTAAAATTTATTCTTTTTAGAAATATTATTTTATTTGGACAAAATATTTTCTGTGTTGACTAAGCATTTTTTAATATCAGACTCTCCCTACATGGATAGTATCAGTTGTATGAGAAACAATGTAGTTTAGATGAATCCCAGTGTAAAAAGAAAAAAAGAGAGAAAAGCTAAGGATGAAGGCTTGAGGAGTGTAGGTGATACTCTGATGTGCTGTGTAGAAGCCCCTTTTTGGGACCAAATACTCATCCCATCAGGGGTCTACTGAGTCCCTGCTGGAAATTGTCCTCAGCCAATATGTGCCACTTTACTCAAAGTTACACACCTTGCCCTGGGGCAGCCCACATTCAATGGCTGATCAACACAGATTGAAAAAGCTCAGCCTCTTTATCTCACTTTGGGACTACTCTGAAGAGATCATTTCATCTTCAAAACTTCCTGAGGCACTGGCTGCAGCCTTTCATCAGCTGCATCACAGATCAATGCTATATCTTGTTTCTTTCATTCCTTTGCAGTGTCTTTGAGGTGCTTCTCAATAAGCCTCCTGCACAGGAATCCCCCTATCACAGTCTATTTTCCCAAGTTACTCAATCTAAGAGACAGAAGAAAAGTTTTTTAAAACACAACCCTGTCAAGTAAATGGAAACTTCTGAGCTGAGGACAAAGACATAGAGGTTTTGGAAATCTGCTTAGTTATTATGGTTTGAATCTGTGTCCTCACTCAAATTTCATGTTGAATTATATTCCCCAATGTTGGAGGTAGGGCATAGGGGTAAGTGATTGGATCATGGGGTTGGAGTTCCTCCTTGGTACTGTGTCACAATAGTGAGTGAGTTCTCATGAAAGCTGGTTATTTAAAAGTGTGTGGCATTCTCCAGCTTCTTCCTGTTCTAGCCATGTGAGACGCCTTGCTCCTCCTTGCCTTCTCCCGTGATTGTTAATTCCCGGAGGCACCCCCAGAAGCTGATGCCACCATACTTCCTGTACAACTTTCAGAACCATGAGCCAATTAAACCTCTTTTCTTTGTAAGTTACCCAGTCTCAGGTATTGCTTTTTTTTTTTTTTAATTTTTATTGTATTTTAGGTTTTGGGGTACATGTGAAGAACATGCAAGATTGTTGCATAGGTACACATCTGGCAGTGTGATTTGCTGCTTTCCTCCCCTTCACCTATATCTGGCATTTCTTCCCATGCTATCTCTCCCCAACTCCCCACCTCCCACCTCCCACTGTCCCTCCCTTATTTCCCCCTGACAGACCCCAGTGTGTAGTGCTCCCCTCCCTATGTCCATGTGTTCTTATTGTTCATCACCCACCTATGAGTGAGAACATGTGGTGTTTGATTTTGTGTTCTTGTGTCAGTTTGCTGAGAATGATGGTTTCCAGGTTCATCCATGTCCCTATGAAGGACACGAATTCAT